>MIQA02017962.1:0-53159 GCA_001887855.2 Sclerospora graminicola | reverse complement strand
CGAGCCAAGAAAATTCGAGTGGTCCAGGTATAGAAACGCCATCTATGGGGGTGGGGGTGAGATACGGTACGTTTTTTTCTCGGAAAAAGTGTGCTGGAACTTGGAACATGTCGTCTTGTTTCTTCTCGTGTGCATTAGCTTTAACTTGCTCCCCAATTGCTTGGAGTATTACAGCAAGCCGCAGGTCATGGCGATAAAGATCATGGAAATTGTTTGATTGATTCTTGAGCTCTCGTAGGCAACAAAGAGGCGGCTGAATAGATTTTGGAGCAAGGGGTGAACAATGATGCCCTGAAGCCGACGCAGAAAGATAAAATCCTGAAGCGAATTAGTGCAGGTAGAGCAGGTTGGGTGGCAGCTTTCTCGGGCTCACCGCAACAATAGAAGGTGCTTGCGTTGCGAAAGAGGATGCAGCGCTCAGAAATACACAGGACCACAATATCGTCGACAGGACGCACAGTGACGGAAAGGCGGTAGTATTTACTCCGCGCGGTGGTGCAATGACGTCACTCCATCCTTCAGTCATCCCGGCGGACACGACCCCCATTCGTCCCAATAGAGAACCTACCGTCCTGACTTCGGATCCACTCCATACGCTGACGACGGCATCCAATGCCACCCCACTCGCCCATGGTCGAAACGGAGAAGGTTTCTCCACCGCGTCCAAAGTTCTTCGTAATGTTGAGTCATTATTGCTAACGACGCCGTCGCTCCAAACGCGGTCCAACCTCAAGTCACAGTCTACATTACGAAAGCCACCAGTTCGATTTCCACTAGACACGAGTGTTTAGTGTGACATGAGTCTTGGCGTATCTAATTGTGCATGTGCTTATATAATAGGAGCACTTCGAGTGATTGCTAGCAGTCACGACAATGAAGATGATGATAATCACGACGATGACGATGCGATGTTCGATAGCCAAACAACGCCAAAAAAACCGACAAGCCAATTACTCGAGTTGAGGTTTGTAAGCTAGCGTCATTTCTATTCTTACTTTCAGCTGATCGGAACGTATTGGCACTGATTTGATTTCTGTTCAGGAGAGTGACAATATCACCAGCGCGCCTAGTGCAACGACAGTGAAAATGATTCCTGAGCAAAGAGTGAATGTGGGCGATATTTCCTATATTTTAAAATGGAACCCAGACAAAAGTAAAGGATTAAAGGGGTTCTTTTCGGACAGTAAAGACTCCAAACCACAAATAGCAAAGCTTCCGACAAATGATGCACAGCAAAAAAGTAAAAGCACCAGAGTATTTCAATGATATCAATATTCATGTGGTTAAGTTTTCATTTGAGGCTGTCGAGATTTTCGCCGCGGATGCTACTGGCAGGTTTTCTCGTGGCGTCCCACACGCACCCCAAACTTCGTAGAAATCCATTCTTGAAGTGCCCAACTTTTAATTTGTGGATTTTGCTCCACGTGGAGCTGCACTTGCTTCTTTTCGTTCAGCGTAAGTTGTCTGACACCCATGGCTTAATGGTGACCACTTATAAAATGACTCAGGAAAAGAGGGAATTCGCTCCTCCATACAAAAATAAAGTGTGCTGATTGGTCCAGAGACTTGTGGTTTCAGATACAGGATTTGTGCCAGTTAGGGGAGTTTTCATATGGAGGTGTAACTGTATCTATATGGTGGTATAGAGAGGCACAGTGAGAAAAAGAGTCAGTCGTGTGGTAGAGGCGAACTGCAATACCGTATACCATCTGTCTTAGCCGACACACACGGGGACAATAAATGCCTGTATATGTTAATGATTTGTTTTGGAATGTTTTTGCAAGGTTTTAATTAGAAAATATGCCCTCTGGTAAGTCCGTAGCGTTAGCCCCAGCTCCTTAGGTTTTTTTAGTCGTAGCAGCCCGAGCTGGTTTGCCAGCTCCCGGTTGTCCATCATGCTGATAAAATGTTCCACGTGTTCTCGGGCAGCTTCCGACCGGCTGACATCTTCCCTAACCGGTATGTTGGCCCTCATTCCTGCGATATTCAAACAATGGAGGTATTCCAGAGGGGTCTCATCTGCCCGCTTCTTGGTATGGAAGTACTGTCGTGCCACCGACATTCCCGATCCACAATATTGCTCTCCAAAAGCTTCAACCAGCTCCCTCCAATCGTCTCGGACTTCCCGGCTGAGCTGCTGAATCCAGGTTTCAGCAAGACCCTTCATCAAGTCTCCGAAAATCAAGCACTTCTCATAATAGTAGTTAGCCTTAAACCACTCATGAATATATTCACTCTTAAACTTACCGTCTTGCAGCCACGTGTCTTGGTTATATATTCACGTATATAACTAAGAGGCTACCTTTGCAAATAAATAGTCCAAACCTAAGTTTAATCTTAATTAAACTATTAAGGAACAAATTACATTTGTTCCTAACCAATAGCACGCTTCCTCACTTGTAATTTTCATAGTGTAAGCCTGTAACAGCTAGCCTGTTACAACCCAAGTCGAGTAAAGGCTCTGATAACGACAGCATTTAAAAAAAAGCGGACAAAAATAACGGCCTTTTTCGGTAAAAGGATGACTATTGAGGATTTGGGTGGAGACAACGGTATTGAACGTGGTGCGCAGTGGCAGACACCAGGAAGGAAGGATCAAGGAGCGGGCAGGATGTTTGATAACCAAGATAGACCCGCCGGAAACAACGTGCGTTGGAATGGAAACATGAAAATTCCTAAGTAGACGATAAAAAAATTTACGGGAGAGGAGATTTATCCCGGACTAGGAGCAGGATTTAGGCAGTGGGCCTACCTGTTCATCGAGGCAATCGAAGTTGCACAGCTATCATCCGGTTTCGAATGGACAGAACGCCTCAAGGTAAACAAATTGAGTAAACGCCTGGAGGGCGTAGCGGCAAGTTGCTTTTCAGGCAAATATTACGACTTGGTGGCAAATATCTCAAGACTTGAATTTCGTATTGGATCAATTATATCATGCATTCAAGGTAAACATTACACATCAACAAGCAGCGACGTTATTTGCACAAAAAAGGATGTTCGGAGCTCATGGACCCAACATCTTTTATATTTAGTGACTTTAGCGCTCGAGAGTGGATATCACAAACGTTTGATTGTGGAATACATTGTTAAATATGCAGCGCCAGGATTGAAAAAGGGGCTGATGATACGCTACAACCCGCAGCGTATTGATATATACTACACGCGCAGGAACTCATTGCATGGGCGCAAGAGTTAGAAGTCGACGCGGTAAAGAGAAAAAAAACAATCAAGAAATTGTGAATTTCGTAGATGAAAAGAGGAAGAAAAGGACGTGTTTTGGGTGTGGTATGGATGGGCATACGCAGAAGTATTGTCGACAAGGAAACCGAAGAAACCAGAACAAGCATTTGGAACGCAAACCAAGAACAAGAGGAGACAAAAATAATGAAAAGCCTTTCGTATTATCGACGATAGAATATGTAGAAAAGTCACGAAAAGTATCGAAAAAGGACATACTGACAGATGAAGACGTTTGTATCATTGATAGCGGTGATAGCCGGCACCTTGTATCCAGTGAAGACTTTCTAGAAGACGCTAGGAATTGTAACGATGATGAAGGCTTGTTATTACCTGATGGAGCAAAATTGAAGGTCACGAAAGTTGGAAAAGTGCGATTGAAGACTAAGTTCTTGACTATATTGCTTACCGAGGCATACTACGCTCCGAATCTAGCCAAGAACCTTATTTGGCTTGGAAATTTAAAGAAAATAGGGTTCACACTTGTGGTAAAGTGACTTGTTAATTAATTGATGGGAAGGTGTGAAGTACTTTCCAGAGGGCGCCTTCTGATTGGCGGAAAATGTGGACCAAGGGCATAGATGCCGGATGGCCGTCGCCGAGCGTATCTACCAGCGTCGGGACGGCGCCAGGCCTGGAATCAGGCCAGATGAGCGCGACTGAAGACGTGGATGGTTGGGTTAGCGGACTAGGCGAACGGGACGACCTCGGATGGCGGACAGCCGAGGGGCGGATTGGTCGGAAGGTATGGGTGAAGGGGCCTGAAGGAGGTTGAGTGTTCTAGAGGACGAAGGAGGCATCCGGATCGGGCGTGGAGCTGCCAAGGAAGTGCTAACGCCAGCGGCAAGTGAGCTTAGATAGATGGCCATCCGGCCGATCCGGCCGGGTTCGATGTACCGGCCGGGTTGGTACCATCTGGGGTTGGTGTACCGGTCGGGCTGGTACACAAAAGAGCAGTTAGCCGGGCTATTTAAGGTAAGATACATAACTGTCCAGCCGGGCTATTTGAGGTAGGTTACACAAATGTGGTAAAGTGGCTGGTGAATTTATTGAGGGGAAGGTGTGAAGTACTTTCAAAAGGGCGCCTTCTGATTGGCAGAAATATGGATCAAGGGCATAGGTGCCGGATATGCCGTTGCCGGGCGGATCTACCAGCGGCCGGACGGCGCCAGGCCTGGAATCAGGCCGGACGAACGCGACTGAAGAGTTGGGCTAGCGGGCTAAGCGGACGGGACGACGGCGGATGGCGGACGGCCGAGGCGTGGATGGCGGACGGCCGGGGCGCGGATGGCGGACGGCCGAGGCGCGGATTGGTGGCGGATTGGTGGCGGATTGGTGGCGGATTGTTTGGAAGGTACGAGCGAAAGGGGGCCTGAAGGAGGATGAGGCTTCTAGTGGATGAAGGAGGCACCCGGATCGGATGAGAAGCTACCAAGGAAGAGCTAGTGCCAACGGCCAGGGAGCTCGGATGGATGGCCATCCGGCCGAGCCGGCCGGGTACAATGTACCAGCCGGATTGGTACCAGCTGGGTTCGGTGTACCGGCCGGGTTGGTACCACCTGGGGTTGGTGTACCGGCCAGGCGGATACACAAAAATCGGAGTTAGCCGGGCTACTTCGGGTAAGACACATGACTGGTCAGCCGGGCTATTTGGGGTAGGTTACACCAAAAGGGAGTATTGGATATAGGGATAAATCAGTATACGTTTCGCTTTCTTAGACACAAGTCGCTTTTATTGGTTTACAGCGGAGGGCTAACAAGGTCCCCTCTTGCTGCTATTGGTTTGCCCGGGGAAGGTTAAGTTAACCCACCGGAAGTCCCCTGACCGGGAGCCGCGGCGTCTTCGTATACTCACTTCAAGTCGCCCGTATATTTGGATTCCCCTTTACATACACATTTGGATTCACCCTTCATTATTATTGGTTTAGCTGGCCGATTAATTATTCTCGGTCCAGCCGGCACTATACAAAGTTCAAGTATATTGTCCGACGAGCTCCCCGGTGACGATTTCCGCCCAGGAGCTACCCCTAGTCCTAACCCTCGTCTCCTTTTTCGACGGATTTACACTTTTCGCCCTAGGGTCCACCAAGAGAGCATACCAGCCAGTACTGACGGGTACACAAGGTGAGCTTTCAACATGCAACATCCGAGTAGTCACGATCAAGCGGATGGAAGTGACCGATCCAGCCGGCCGGATGCCGGATCGGATCATGACTCGGATGGACGGAGTACCCCCTCCGACAGTCAGTCGTCTGGTCCCCCCGTGGGTGTTCGCATCTCAGGAAGATTTTCTAAGAGCGACTACACCACAATGGTGCGCGTGCCCGGATCGCTTGGTGAGCCTGGATATCACCGCGAGTCCCTAGCGGGCGAAAGACCTAAACCTGTCAATTTTTTTTTTGGTGACGATGTTGTGTCGGGTGCATTGGGGGAAGGCATATCGCCCCCAATGCTGCTGAAGATGGAAGGATGCGGTGGTCGCCTCGGATTGGGGGAGTTCGAGGTCGACATTAAAGAAGAGTTACTCCCCTAGAGGCTCCGCCGGGGGCGGATTACGGTACTGTGCCGGATTACGGTACTACTCTACTGTAGTGCCGGCCGCTACACGGATGGAGTTGGATCAGACTATGGTGGCAGTCGCCATAGTCCGAGGAAGGATCATGGTTCCGACCATGATCCTAACAAACAAAAAAATGCATATTATGGATATAAAAGAAAAATTAAGGAAGAAGAAGCTGAAGTCGGATACGACGGGAGTGGGAAGCCGGCTGGATCGGGACCAGTCGCGATTTGGCCCACCTACCCCTAAAGAGACCGGATTTGCAGGAATCGGATTATCCAACCCGCAAAGATAGGCCGCGTTTCGAAGAAGAAGAAGAAAAGCAGGACGGCCTATCAAAGGATATAGACTTGGAGCGTGCTTTCCATCTTCACGAGTTGGGGCAGTTATTGCGGACGGATAAGGTACTGAAAATAACACGGCCGAAGATCCTAGGCGGATTGAAAGGTCCCGTCTCTCCCCCACCTCTCTCAGACGGCCACGTGTCCCTTATCAGGGGACTATTCGATCAACTCAAACAAGCCGGCATTAACACCAGCGTGTTCGATCCGAACGAGCTTTTTGATCTGAAGGTGGATAAGTTGAAGGAGCCATCCAGCGCACTGCACAACCGCTTGGTACCGCTAGTGGGCTGTTCGCCGTCGAAGAAGATGACAGCCACGACTGAAGTGGCGCCGTCCACGCCGCCGGCAGCAAGCAGACCGGCCGGGATGCACTCAGGTTCTTTGCAGTACGAGTCTGCCCCTTCGGAAGCGGACTCATCCGACTCATCGGTGGGTATTACCCGTATGACGCTTTGCCCAAGGGGAGCAGCGCGTGTGGCGACGGCCATGAGACTTGGAGGACGTGAGGATCCGGATACGCCCGAGCGGAAGAAAGCCAGTCAGTACAGCGTACAGGCCTGGCGGACGGTGACGGCGGATCCAGAACCGAATGAGGAAGACGAAGACGCGGATGGGTGGATCAAATAGGAATGTCGATCTGGCAGCCCGGCCGCCCCCAAGTCGCCCCTCAATCCGCCCGCCAGGAGAGCCTTCAGGTGCCGGATCACCTGCAAAACATGTTTTCGGCGATGATGGAGCGATACTTGGAAAGAGCAACGTCGGGCTGAGCGCCAGCCGCGGCAGTCCGAAGTCACCGGACCAGCCGGCTCGTCGTGGAACTCAGGCGTCCCGAGCCAGTCCAGTACTATGCGAGGGAGCCGAGTGACGAAGAAAATGGAGTCGGTGCAGTCCAAGCAGAGTGAACCCCCATGCCGCCTCGCCGAGCCGCCAGATAGGTCGCCGAACCGGACGGCGGCCAACGAATAGGAAGCTGTCTCTTAGCGACGTGGATATGCAATCCGTCAATTCGGTCAAGCACCACTACGATCCGGATGACCTGGACCTGGGGATGGATCGCCGAGCCAACATGGCCTCGGACTAAGCGTTTGATTCGGACTCAGGAGCGATTACGAGGGTGGCGAATGTCTGCCACGTCCGGGCTAAAAGATTTTACTGGACGAGACACGGACGAGGACCAAGCCCGAGGATGGCTGAGCAAGACGAAGTCGGCATTTCTCAGAGACCGGACGTCGGACTATGAGAAGTGCCTGATCTTTGGGGATTTAATGAAAGGTCCAGCGAAAAACTGGATCCAACAGCTCAGCCGGAAAGTCCGGGGTTAATTGGAAGGGATTGACCGAAGCGTTCGGAGAACAATATTGTGGATCTGGAACGTCGGCGGCGCGCCAATATTTCCCCACCAAGAAGCGGCCGGATGAGACCCCTCTGGTGTATCTCCATCGCCTAAATGTCGCTGGCATGAAGGCAAATATCCCGGTTAAAGAAGATGTCAGCCGGTCGGAAGCCGTTCGTGAACATGTGGAACATTTTATCGGCACGTTAAGCGATCGGGAGCTGGCGGACCCGCTGGCGTTACTGTGATTGAAGAACACCACGGAGCTGGAATTGACGCTGCAAACCTACCTAAGAGCGAAAAAGCACCCAAAGGCGGCAGTTGGAACCGGCCCGTTCAAGTCCCGTTTTAACGCGGATCAAGGAATCCGGCCGCCATCTACCAGGACGGCCAGAGCCGTCCGCATGGTTGCCTGAGAGCCAGATGCGACTAGCTCGGAAGAGGAGTACCAGCGATCTGGGGGCGAGTCTGAGGAGGAGCAGTACCGGTACCTGTTCTCGGCAGAAACCAGTCAGCCATCCAGGCTGCCAGCTGGGTCCAGTTAGCCGAAGGGTTTTCCGGCTCGAACTGACCAGGATTACCCCAGACGCAAATGTACCCACTGTGGGTCCATCAAGCAAGACGACCGGAGCTGTTGGAAGCAGCTGACCTGCAAGAAGTGCGAAAGGAAAGGACATCCGGCGGAACACTGCTTGTTTACTTGTAAGACTTGCGGGGAAGTGCACGAGGCGGGACTGTGCCCAATTGAAGAATTCTACAACCAGATAAAGAAGTGGTACGTCCCGACCAAGCATGCTGGAATGTTGCCGCCCGGGGTGGAAAAGATGTTAAACTAGATCGCTCGCCAGGTTGGAATCTGGTTCGAGCCGAGCGGTCTAGTGTTAGTATCTATGCATATGTCGGTAAGGAGGATAATTAAGAAGCAAAGCAAAGCATAACCGACAATACATGTAAGTTTGACGATTACGTCATCTGGTCCCCGGGCAGCACGGCTGACCCCTTCCTGGTGAGCAGTATACGGACGAATATTCTCGGTCTGAAGTGCGAATGGAATTGAATCTGTTGCCCGGCGAGTCGCGAGGTTATTGGAAATAACATTCGCCAGATAAATGGTTCAAGCAGGCCAAGGCGGATGGCAAAATCAATAACCAGAAGGCCACCATGTTGTTCGACTCTGGCGCGGAAGTGTCTATCGTGGACACCACCTTTGCTCGTAAGGTGGGGTGTGATATAGACGAGACGAAGTGACAGGAATGTATCGACATTGGAGAAAGTTCATACATGACCCAAGGAAGGACAAGAGTTAAGATTACGTTGGCTTGGTCTTTGGTGTATTACTTCACAGCCTGGGTAGGCAAGCTGGTCGGGCAGGATGCAATTCTGGGTATGGACTTTATGGTCCCAGCCGGCATACGGCTTGATTTATCGCATGGAACATTGACATTGCCGGATGAATTACAGATCCAGCTGGCCGGCCGGCGGCCCTTATATGGTGCCCACGTCGAGTTCCTCAAGTTAGGTCAGTTTGTAACGGTGCCAGTTGGAAAAGCGGTGGAAGTAACGGTACGACCACACGACAGGCGGCGTAAGTTATGGCTGACAAGGGGCGTGTGCTGGGTACCCTCGTTTGTTAAAGGAGGTGGTCATCTCAACTCTATAAGCGTGACCAACATCTCGGAAAGGCCCCTCACCTTGCATGAAGACGTGATTATTGGAATGTGGCTGGCCGAGGACAAGGTGCCCCGCCGGCCGGGCTATGTCACTATTGGCTCAAGACGCTATATCGAGTGGCAAAACCTGGCTTTTCAGGCAACCACCGATCTGGTCAGCGAAGAGGAAGACTTGGAAGAGGACCAGACGCCGATGGTGGCTAAACCCGAGTACCGGACCCCTTCTAAAATATTGACGCGGAGCCGGCCGTCACCGGATCCGGCTGAACGTATTGGCCGAGACTATGCCCCGATCGCGGAACTGGTTTTGCCCACCCAGAGGAAGACGGACGAACGACAGAATCAGGAGAAAGGACAAAGCAGAGTTACATATGCGGTCAACCCCGATGACAGATGGTTTGACGACCGAGGTGAAGGCGGATCGACCCAGCCGGCCGAGCAGAATTTGGAATTAACCGAAGGCGGATCGACCCAGTCGGCCGATCAAAATTCGGAATTAACCGAAGGCGGATCGACCCAGCCGGCGATCGAAATTCGGAAATAGCCGAAGGCGGATCGACCCAGGCCGATCAGGATCCCGAAGTTAGTCGAAGCTGACCAAGTCTGCATTCATGAAGGGGGCGAGCTATATGTTGAAGGCATGGAGGATCAGATGGCGGTGCTACCTGAGGTAACTCCCTGTCCCCCAGCGGTTACTATTGACGATCTACAAGTGGGAGACCCGGATGTGAACACCCCGGAAGAGATCGGCAGATTGAAGGATATTATATGGAAAAGAAAACATCTGCTGATCGGACCAGGAAACGCACTTCCTCCGGCCGCCCATGGGGCGGTATGTGACATTGATGTGGGAGACGCCAAGCCGGTTGCACAAAGGTGCCGAAGAGTCGCCCCCCAGTATCGGGAAAAGCTGTCAGAGCTTATCAAGGGTTTGCTGGCCACCAAGATAATTCAGCCGTCCACCTCGCCATGGGCTTCGCCCATTGTAATTATTATCAAGAAGAATGGGGTGGATATAAGGTTGTGTATTGACTACCGGCTGGTGAACCGGCTGACTAAACTGATGGTTTACCCGATGCCGCTGATAAACGACTTGTTGGAGGACTTGGATAAAGTTTTGTGGTATTGCTCATTGGACATGGCCAGTGGATTCTGGGTGGTCTCTATGACCGATCGTGCACGGGAGATTTCTGCGTTCGTGACGCCCTTCGGGTTGTTCGAGTGGAACCGGATGCCGTTCGGTCTGAAGAATGCCCCGCAGATTTATCAACGGCTGATAGATAACGCACTGTATGGACACTTCAAGATCAAGGCGGATCAAGATCCGGCTCTGGTCGGAGACGTGTTCACCGAAGGTGACCCGGACACCGACCCAAAACCTTCAGTTTTGGGGCGGCGGTCTTACATTGATGACATTCTTGTGACGGCTACTACTTGGGATTTACTGTGTGACAAAGTGGAAAAGTTGATGATTACGTGTGAAAAGTGGAATCTTTCGATTAGTGTGGTTAAGAGTTTCTGGGGAAAGACTAAGGTGACCTATTTGGGTCATCAGGTTTCGATCGCCGGATTGGAAGCTAATCCGAAGGATTTGGAGTCCTTGAGTAATCTACCTTTCCCGCGGTCCCTAAAGGCTATGCAATCCTTTTTGGGCAGCTTGAATTACTACAGTCGGTTCATTGAGAATTTCGCGGTCTATGCGGCGGTTTTGTATGAATTACGGGAGGTGGATTACCATAAGCTGAGAGAGCAGGATAGGCAAGCGGAAACGCGAGCCGGGCCGGCAATATCAGCCAATGGGATGCCGCCCTTGTCAGCTATTTCGGCCAATGAGAAGGAGACTTTCTCTGCCCCCACAGGCGGCCGGCCGCCGGATCCCTGCGCGGCCGCCCCGGACGACCACATGACTCGAGCGATGGTGGCCTTTGGTATGCTAAAGGCGAAGATGGCGACTACACCGGTCCTGAAACATTTTGATGTTAATATGATCCCGGTGGTCATCATCTACGCTAACAAATGGGCCATCTCAGCTGCCCTCGTTCAAGATCATGACGGAGTGTACTGTCCCGTGACATTCACCAGCCGGACCCTGAAGGCTAATGAAGTTAATTACGGATTAGTGGATAAAGAAGTTTTGGCCTTATTGCGGATCCTGGATGTGTGTTATACTATGTTGGTGTCTCGGCCTATCAAGGTACTATCTAGAGGGTCGACTCTATCATGGCTCCTGACGGCGAATGGAATTGACGGCGGCTGGGTAGATGGGCGGCTCTGCTGTCTCAGTGGTCCCTCGAAGTGATTAAGTGTACTAAGGGAGAAGAGGAGATACTGGGCACGCTGGCTGCCAGCATTACCCCAAGGGCAGACGTGGAGGAAGCCCTGATAGCTATAGCGCCTCGGAAGCAGCCTCGACAATCCATCATATTACCGCCACCAACAGTGGGACCCACGGAGGAGCTAATGGTTTTGAGTTTTGACGGGTCTGCGGGTGTAAAGAAGGGAGTCGGGGCCTATAGTGCTATTGTGTGGAAGTTGCCCGGATGGAAAGTGGTCGCGGCTGCTTCGGATTTCACGCCTGGCATAACGGTGAACGAAGTGGAGTACAGAGGGCTTTTACTTTGCCTAGATCTGCTGGCTGGCCGGACGCAGGGGCGGATCATCATATGTGGTGATTCCAATCTGGTGATCCGGCAAATCACAGGAGAGATAGATTGTAAGGCGCCCCGGCTGAGACTGTTGAACGATCGGGTCATGTCCGCCCTGCGGAAATGGCCGGAACATGAACTGTTACATGTCAAACGAGAGTGGAACAACAGCGCAGATCACCTTGCCACCTTGGCCATGCGAGATCAGATCGGTCTCACCGTTTCAGATCCAGGATTGTTGGGCGGATTGGCGGAGATGAACAAGCTATCGGAGATAATCAAACCGGCCGCCAGATACGAGAACCATCCGCCCGGATCCAGCTGTCCCGTAGAAGTGGAATATGGCGACCGGGACTGGGAACAGGGCGTTCGAACCCGACCGGACCAAGAGATGCCCTGCGGCAACAAAAGGTCCCTCTAGGCGGACCCCCAAGCCGGCTGGACGAGACTAACCACGGTTAGCAGTCAAAGTAAATGCTTGGAGTGGAGATGAAAGAAGCACGGATGGATATTTTCGGATTTGAAGGACGGACATAGAGACAGCGGGAAATCGAAGGGTCAGAGATGCAGTGAGCTCGTGCCTCAACCGTTGTGCGGCTGTGACGCGACTCAGGGGCGGCTGTGGTAAAGTGGCTGGTGAATTTATTGAGGGGAAGGTGTGAAGTACTTTCCAAAGGGCGCCTTCTGATTGGCAGAAATATGGACCAAGGGCATAGGTGCCGGATAGCCGTCGCCAAACGCATCTACCAGCGGCCGGACGGCGCCAGGCCTGGACTCAGCCCGGACGAACGCGACTGAAGACGTGGATAGTTGGGCTAGCGGGCTAAGCGGACGGAACGACCGCGGATGGCGGGCGGCCGAGGGGCGGATTGGTGGCGGATTGGTAGCGGATTGGTGGCGGATTGGCGGCGGATTTTTTGGAAGGTATGAGCGAAAAGGGGCCTGAAGGAGGATGAGTGTTCTAGTGGAAAAAGGAGGCACCCGGATCGGATGAGAAGCTGCCAAGGATGTGCTAGCGCCAGCGGCCAGGGAGCACGGATGGATGGCCATCCGGCCGAGCCGGCCGGGTACAATGTACCAGCCGGACTGGTACCAGTTGGGTTCGGTGTACCGGCCGGGTCGGTACCATCTGGGGTTGGTGTACCGGCCAGGCGGGTACACGAAAATCGGAGTTAACCGGGCTACTTCGGGTAAGGCACATGACTAGTCAGCCGGGCTATTTGGGGTAGGTTACACAAAAAGGAGTATTGGATATAGGGATAAATCAGTATACGTTTCGCTTTCTTAGACACAAGTCGCTTTTATTGGTTCACAGCAGAGGGCTAACAAGGTCCCCTCTTGCTGTTATTGGTTTGCCCGGGGAAAGGTTAAGTTAACCCACCGGAAGTCCCCTGACCGGGAGTCGCGGCGACTTCGTATACTCACCTCAAGTCGCCCGTGTTTTGAACACGGTATCAAATATTGGGAAGTGGTGACGTTTTGGCCTTCTGTGGAAGGGTGTGGAGTTGTATCTGCCTCATATACACATTTGGATTCGCCCTTCATTGTTATTGGTTTAGCTGGCCGATTGATTATTCTCGGTCCAGCCGGCACTATACAAACTTCAAGTGTCTTATTGGTTTAGCTGGCCGATCGATTATTCTCGGTCCAGCCGGCAGTATACAAAGTTCAAGTATATTGCCAGTCGAGCTCCCCGGTGACGATTCCCGCCCAGGAGCTACCCCTAGTCCTAACCCTCATCTCCCTATTCGACGGATTTACACTTTTCGCCCTAGGGTCCACCAGGAGAGCAAACCAGCCAGTACTGACGGGTACGCAAGGTGAGCTTTCAACATGCAACATCCGAGTAGTCACGATCAAGCGGATGGAAGTGACCGATCCAGCCGGCCGGATGCCGGATCGGATCATGACTCGGATGGACGGGGTACTCCCTCCGACAGTCAGTCGTCTGGGCCCCCCGTGGGTGTTCGCGTCTCAGGAAGAATTTCTGAGAGCGACTACGCCACACAGGCGACTTGACCTGGTCGGGCTTCGATGTGTATCAGTTTAGATCCGATTTCGACTTTTGGTTCGATACTCTTGGCACGTTGTAACGTTCACAGTGCTTGTTCCAGTTCTTCGACCGTTTTTAATTGGAGAAGCGTTAGTTGGTCGGCCAGCTCCTATTGTCCAAAGTACTGATGAAATGTTTGATGTGTTCGCGAGCCATGTTCACATGCTTGGGATTTTTGATTGGCATTTTAGCCCCCAGACCAGCAACATTCAAGCGCTGTAGGTACTCGATCGGCGTTTAATGTTATACGAGTCACTCCGACCGAAAAATCAGTAGAATCAGCTCTAGACGGAGATCATCCGTAAGCGGATTCAACATTTGCGCGATATCAGCCATGGAATGTTCAATCAACTGTGATTGGTGTGAGACATCGATCGGCAGTGATTGGGCCACGGGTTTCACCCCAACCAACGAAGCCAGGTGATCGTATAGCATTACCATATTTTCTTTGATCGTTTCTTGGTCTAGATCAAGCGACTTATTCGCAACAAACACACCAGTAGCGATGCCGATTTCATTGATCTGGACCAACAGGTTCCTGATCAGGTCGATCTGACTTCCGGAGGTGGTCAGCCTAGTTACTTGACCTTCCATCTTCCTGATGATCTCGGGTTTTAGATTCTCATCACTCATGGTTGTCAAAAAGTTGTGAAACTCACGAAGTAAAGCATGCGTTCGATATCCTTGACCGTGGTTTTCCCTGCTGGATCGCTTTATCTTCTTCGAACATCTTCGATTTAGGTTTCACATATTTTTTAGGTGGATCATACCGATCCACACCTGTATTTTCCTGATTTTCCCCCATTTTCTGGATCGAGGTTGGAACCTCGACCCTTTTCCGGTTTATGGTTGGTTTTACTATAACCCAGGTCCGCTCCGGTCGGAGCCTTGCGGGGAGTTGTTTCATATTTAATTTCGACGTGGAACTCCAACGGAACAGGTCGACCATCGCATTTTTTAACTTGGACAGCATCAGAGGCGATACGCCTTTCTGCAATGCACCCGAAAAAGATTCGTTTACTTTGATATTTTCATTTTTCATCTTCGGGGTATCAAGGTGATATCCAGAGTCACGATTGGATCCGGGCACACGCACCATTGTGGTGGAGCCAATTTCCAAATCCATAACCGAGGTTTTAGGAGGAAGTCATATTCCCACTAGCTCGGACGACCACCTATCAGAGGGGGTACTCCGTTGATCCTAATCGGCGTCAGGATCGGATAAATTATCACTATGATGACTGATCCGATCCTCCCGGTCGTCATGTATGATAGAATCCATCTTAAGCTTCATCTCACCTTGTGTATCCATTGGTTTTCGGTGGTTACACTCACTCAGGTGGACTCTAGATGTGGAAAAATGTTACGAATCAGGTCGGAGGATATGACCTTGTCGAGACGGGGGTGCTGTCGGGTGGAAACCTTCACCGGAGGACAAATCAGGGGTGATACTATCGCAAAAGGCTGGATCGGGATGCGATAACCGACCGGACCAAGCAATAAACGGGAAATAACCAAGAAACCACGAAAAACCACGATATATCCACGATCTTCCACAGTAAAACCAAAACATTATCTCCACAAAACCTTATCGATTTACAAACACGTGGGTGAGAGGGATTAGGGGTGAGAACCTTAAACAATCCCGTGGTTGGGGGCTCCCGGTATGCCAAAATGCGTGTATGCGCGTCTTAACCGGGTATTTAGTTGAGCTACAGGGCCTAGTTTATCCTGTGCTTCCAATGACCGCGACACGTGGTGGAGCGACTCTTTGCTTAAGGGGTAAATTCAATCATGTTATTATATGCAATATCTAATACCTAACGGACCATACACCAACCTGTGTGACCCACTTCATACTTTAATCTTGACCATCAGGTCACAAAGTTGTCCTGGTACCACCCTAGATCAATCTTCAACGCTTCTCAAACTGAAACTTACCACTTTAGAACGATCTTCAGCTGATCCCGACCTGGTTCTCAGCCGATCTTCAACCAACCCGATCATCGAGTATCCGCTCGAAACTAGCTTAGGATCGGCTTCTTGGGATGCTCTGCATCCGATTCCAGCACTGATCTTGACTGGTTTCTTTCTATTTCAGCATCTGAAAGCTGATTTGGGACCGATCCGAACCAGTTCAGGATCGGCTCAAAACCAGGTTGGAACCATCTCCAAATCACCTCAAGATCACTTCGAACCACCTCGGAATCAACTAGAAATCAACAGCCTTTGCTTGCCCAAACCTGTCCTCAACCTTCAACATACGTTAAACTCGAGAGGTCGGTTCGACATGGGTATTTCCCTTGAGGTTGGACTTGACCCGATCCTTTAATGCCGACTCAGAGCCGGTTTGCTGATCTTCGCCATTCGCTTCGGCCGATATATCGTATGGGGCTCACCATCTTATACATAGGGGCTTCTTTATTCGCTTGATGTACATGTCCTAAGGCTGATCAAACTCATTTAGTCGGTTACCCGAGATCTCAACCCACGTCACTTGGACCACTTGGATCAGCGATAATCGGCTTCCATACTCATACTCCACCATAACCAATACAGCAACAATCCATACACCTGCTTCGTTACAAATGTCTTAACCAATATGGCTTCGAAAGCATCCTGATCCGGCATCCGGATATTCTTGTCTGGCGCTGATACCTGGCTGAACGTGATACTTTGCTGATCGTGATACTTCCTGGGGCAGGGTGCACTAACGATGACCTATGTACTTGCGTTTTTCTGATTTCACTTCACCACATACTGGCCCCGGCACTATCGATTGTCTTCGAACGTCTCCGGCGGTCGCCATCCAATGTCTGTCATCTTGAGCAGCAATTTGAACGAATGAAAGACAGACTCGGCCAGGTGTATTTCGCATCCGGCTGTTAACTCATTCCGGAACAACTTCACCACAAAGTCGTTCATTAACCTGCTTCTTTCGCATGTTGATAGTGACGTTGAAGCCTCATACGCCATCGGCGGGCTTCGCGATCACGACTTCGGTTGCATCCGACCGGAATCGCGGCTTCGATAGTCGATCGTGGTTCCCAACCGTAAGCCAGATAAAATGGAGTGTCACCTCTAACCCGGTCGAATGAAGGATTCAGCGCGAATACTAATCTTTCTGCATATTCATCCCATTCCTGATGAGCCAGATCGGCGATATACATTTTTATTGTCCTTGTCAATGTTTGTACCATTTGTTTGGCTTTTTCATTTCCTGCGACCGGTAAGCCATCGTCGCGCTCAGTCTTTGACCGAGCATCTGATTAAACGATCGGAAGACTTCAGTCATAATCCTAGCTCACGATCATGCCGAATCACCTCGCTTGCTCCAAATCTCCTGAAAACACATTCCTCCTAACTTTGGGCGACTTGTTGGGCTATTCGAGTAGACCCAGCTTTGGCAATCACCTGAGATCGGTCCCGACCAGTACCCTTGAATGACTTCGGTAGGGAGGGAATATGATCCATCGCTATGACTTGAAAGGGGTAAGTTGCCTGAATATTCCCAGGTGATCGGCATCGTAAGATCGGCATATCCTTCCCGGTTTCGCAGTTTGTACAAGTTCCGACGATCTTTGAATGCTCCGGTACAAACCTCTCTAGTGAAAGTGCTTGCGAATCTTATGGTATGTCCGACCGGCACCCTGATGACAACCCTCCAAATAACGGGATAGTGATGCAAAATGTCGACTTGCAGGGTTTCAGGGACAACAAACTTAGCTGATCGATCAAGATACACGTCTGCTCGGTCGGCGTGACAATAATAGAAAAGAAGGAACATCATATTTCGGTGCGACTTTAATACAATTTTTCGCACCATTCTGACTTAAATTTTCCAAATCACCACTTAAGAAAGCTTTTAATCCACGATCCACTTTTCTTCGCCCTGAGCTTCAAGGATCCTTTCGATCCGAAGTTGAAGAACGATCCATTCATTTAAAATTTCTGGTGAATTGGTCTACGGGGGTGCCAATCTAGTTCTCGAACTAGTCATCATCGTCACTTGTGCTGTCATTTCCTTATCATCCGAGCCGAACAACTCGGGCAATCTATAAATCTCGACTAATTCATCAGAATATCACATCATCGGTAATCACCGATCCGATCTGATCACGCATGTCCATCGTTGCCAAATGATGGGCACAACCCCGTTTCACATGCAAGAGATTGTGATTCGGCCATTCCCGTAGGATCTCTATGACACGGTCCTTTAACAACTTCAGACGGGGCGCCTTAAAATCGATTTCTCCGGGGACAAACCGCTACACCCATACGAATATGAAGTTGAAAAGGTTTTGAATGTTAGATCAGGACGGAAGACCATATTTATCCGGGCCCATAGGAAATATGATAAAGTAGAAAATACGAAGGACCGTCGTTGGTGGATGTGCTAGATCTAAATTGTGGGGCGTTGATGAAGGCGTTCGACCGCCAGCGAGCGAGCCGGAATTGACTTAAGGTCATGCAGTCTCATGAAGAAAGTGGGGTTGACCGGAAAACTAGGTCATCCTGTTGTTGTTCAGCAGGTCAAGACGGACTAGATAATATTAATCGACCAATCAAATGGTGGACAGGAATTAATAATCCGGTCTTAAATTGACCAATTTGATGATGGACAAGATCTTACGGGGTCAGCACAGGTGATGAAGTGGTAAAGATTGACAGGTGGTTGGGTTATCGAGAGAAGTGGAAAGTAGAGAGGAGGTCGTCTCGATATGGATGATGGAACGATAAACAAATTATTAAAGTGAACAACAATGGATGGATTGGTGAATTAGAGCGAGCCAGAACAAACGGGAATAAGCTAGCCCCGGGGTCGGGATGCAGGCCATCACTGGCCAGTGGAACGAAACTTGTCCTTGAGTCGACTTACGCGAAGCCCAGGATGGTGGTTGAGGTCTCGTCGATATTGACTACGTCACGGATCCTGCCGGTCGATCTCGTCAAGCGAAGCCTGGAGGGAGGTAGTGTGACTATGGTCACCTAGTCCTGGGTACCAGGTTCCGCCCTAAGCTGGCTCCCCACTCTTCTCCACCTTACGGTTAGCCATATGCAATAACACGGAATAAAAGAATATGTCCAGGCCACAGTAATCTTTTTTGATTCCATCGGCGATGAGTGTACACAAGCTGGTTCAGCCTTCGGCAGCTTCATCGCAGCGCCGTTTACGTTGGGCACGGTACCCGGTCAGGCCGGGATCCTTACGCTGGGCTCCAGCCGAGATGTAAAGAAGTGAGTGGATTCCCAAATAGTCCGACACTGGCGAGAGAGAAATTCGGCATACGCACGACGAAAATCGGCGAGCCAGCCGGTTTGGGGCAGGCCCATATCGGGCATATTCTTCGTCAATGTGGTCCACAGCTCGAGACATAACCGCCTCGATCTGCTTAGAACTGACCAGGTCAGAACGCCAGGCCGAAGCCTGAGATGTCCGAGAAGACGGAGCAAATATCCACAACGCAGGACGAGATAAAATTCGAACGATATGACCGCCAGTGAGATCGGCGAGGGGACCCTAGACCAAGGGCGAGTCGCGCTCAAGTCAGAAGTGCTCAAGACTTCATGACGAGGGAACCAAAGAGGCGGGGACTCTTTAACCAACCCCTTGGACTCGTCAGCTGACTTCTGAGACCTGTCCATGCTCGAGGCCGGCTCATCCAACCCGAAGACGTCCCGTCGGGGTGACTTTTCAAAGTCCTCGGTGGTGGCCTCGTCATCGTCTACTTCGAGAAGACCTGTTCTCTCTTCCTCGTCCAGGGAAGAGGTGGATGGTCAACGGGGGTCATAAGGAGAAATGCTAAAAAGAACCGGACAGGGCGGAGAGTCACGCGAAGAGTCTTGAACACTAACACGAGGGGGCGACCCTCCAGACTCCGGCGGATCGGAAGCGGTCAAGTTTGAATCGGGGCTGGAGTCCGGTTCATCTCCACCCCGGTCCTTCGAAACGTAGACTGCTTGGGCCGTTTAGTGGTCGTTTGAGAGGGGAGGGACGAAACCCGACTGGACCTGCGTTTGCACCCGCTTAATCTGTGGGCCCTCTGTGGGTGGTGAGGAGGCCGGCTGTAGACCGGCTGGTGGGGGTGGGGTCCCGGGAAGCATTCCAGATCCCGAGCCGCGTGGTTACCCCAGCATCGGCAGACTCAAAGTCTGAGTTGGACGCCTTCCCTTCGGTACTTCGATGCCGGGACCGGAATCAGCAGACAATGGCAATGACGGGTTGAAAGTAGAATCAGAAGCAAGACCACGGGGGCAGGCCAAGTCGAGAAGATGCCGGACAGCCCGTCGGATAGGCGCGGTCCCTTGCATCAGACGTGCCACCCTGGCATTTGCTTTTGACAGCCGGTCCTGGGCAGCCTATATCGCAGACAAGGAGTCCGCTCAACGGTTCAGGAGGACGGAGTCTACCTTCTTGGATCTATCCACGTTCGACTGGTCCTTGACATGCGCCTCCTGATGAATTGGAGTTCACGCAACTCGGAGGCCGACTGCTCTAGATGCTTCTTTCACTTCTCTAGCTTCCGCGATATGTTCCTGTATCTCTATAGCTGACCCAAGCTTACTTGCGATTCCTCCAATCGCTAAGAGAGGTGGATATACCGCTCGTAGTGCTTAGTTACTTTTCGGGAAGCATGGAAAGACTCGAGTATCAAGGTGTGGAGGTGCAAGATGTGGTTTCCTGTAGGGACATGTAGAGTGAGCAGCTGAGGAAGAAAAGCAGGATAAGCGTGGCTGCACTTTCGTTGGAACGCCAAGGAAGATACTTGCCTCTGATCTAGGATGCGCAGAGAGTCGACGGATTCGGACAGTAACTGGTACCAGTCCCTTTCCCGAACAAGGTCAGCAACCTCGTTCTCCAATTGATCAATGCGGCCGTGGGAACCTAGGGCAGCGAGCATCTCCCGGACGCTGGACTCATTTGATCGCTGGTCAGCCAGTCTCTCAGCTAACGACAGCTCGGTTTTCGCCTTCTCCAAAGTAGCTACATGGGCAGTCAAAGCAGTGATCCGACTTTTCAGGTTAGCTATCTCCGACTGCCCTGGACGGCGTCCGAGACCTGAGGATCGTGCACTTAGGCAGCCTATAGGTGGTCTAGCCGGTCTCGAAGAACGCGCCGGCGACGGGTTTGTGTCTCGTCCGTCGTGGCGGGACATGTGAGCGGTGACTGGTGCACGATAAATGCGTAGTGAGATCGTGCCTCATCCGTTGTGGGGCTTCGTCAAGACTCAGGGGCGGCTGTGGTGAAGTGGTTCCGGAATTTACGGACTGATGAGGAATAAATCCACTGATCTGATTGGTAGAAATGTTTGCCCAAGCTAGCCGCCCGGTTCGGCTACCAGCAGGCATCGGATGGCGGCTGCCGGGGGTGTTCGAGAACACCCGCAAGCGGCTCAGAGTAGCGGAGGCAAACGAGTTAATCCCTTCGGCCGTTCTAACGAAGCTGAAGACAGTGCGGTTGAAAAAATGGTATAAGGACAAGCAGGTAGGCTATCTTGAGGTTCTCAATACTTTGAAGAAATTCGAGTATCGGGAGGAAAATGTCCATAATGTCGATCCAAATTCAAAGCTACGGGAGGACGAGATGGTCAATAATTTCGTGGCAAATGCAAAGGATCTAGAGGAATAAGAAACGAGGGGACGCCAAATGACAAGATTTTATTCGACGAACTGACTGATGGCTATGGTCAAGATGCACTTGCATTCAACATATTCAGCGCCAAGGCAAAAAGACAAAAAGGGTCTTTAGGGGGGAACCCATGATTTGGAGAAAAGGTACTTCCAATATTTGGAAGCGAAGAAGGTCAAGCCACTGTGTAACAAGGCAACTGTTACGCGGCTTACACTGTTAAATTGCAGTGAGGAAGCGTGCAATTGCGTAGGACCAAATGTAAATATGGTCCTCCTTAGTTTTACTTAGATAAACTTTAACAAAGACTAATTAATTTATTAATTAATCTCTTAAGTATATATATATATTAAGGTTACTTGTGGGATAGAAGGTAAGTTTAAGAGTGAATATATTATGAGTGGTTTAGAGTTAATAACTATAATTAAATCTAAACTAATCATACAAACATGTAGTATAAAGCTGGTCTGAATGATATTTCTATCATTAGATTACTTGTTAGATTCGATAATGATATCAGAATCTGTTCTCAAAGTAGATTACAACAACTTATAATCCAATATTCACATTTCAGTCATTAAGTCTGAAATTGAACTGTGATATTTCTACTTAAATATCGCTTATGTAATTGCACCCCATTACATCACCCCCCCCCACTCAAGCTGGTTGGCCAAGTAATATTGGCCAATCAAATGGTGGCACTTGTTGGTCATAACTATATTTTGGTTTAAACCTCAAACGACCATAAGAGACCAAATGGTCGGCAAACGCAGCGGCGCTCTTAAGGGCGCTGCCGATACTGCGAAAGCAGCCTCCACCTCTGCATCACGTGCAGAGGTGTCATCGAATGCCGACGCTACGAATGTAGCGTCGGCATGAAAGACAAAGCCGATGGACCCATTGTCTCTCGTAGTAGACGCTGCGGAAGCAGTGTATAAGAGAGGGCGGGAAGATGTCGCGAATGCAACATCTTCCATGCCTCCACCTGCCGTAAGGCGGGTGGCAAAGAAGCTCAATTCGCTCTTCGGAGAGTCATCTGACTCCGAAGAAGATGGCGAGGACGACACCGTCCCTGCCAACGATTCTAGCGAGCTTAAGCCCGCTAGAATTGCTTCGCCGTTAAGTGATGGCGTAGTAGAGTCTGACACCGTCGATTAGGACACCGACAACTCCGTCAAACGGTGGTATGAGGAGCGTAAAGCTCCTCCTGGTCCTGGTCATTCGCCTGGTCGTAGCGAAGACGACTTTGAAGTGGCAGGTGATGCTCCACCTACCAAGAAACAACGCGCAGAAGCGACTTACGCTGCTTTTGAATCACCATGTTGTACGGAACGCCATGTTTCCGTACAAAGTGGGGTTTTGGACCCCAGCATGGACACTTGCGCCCGGAAGTGGTGGGCACACCAAGCGCGATTGTCAATATCCGTTATTTGACATCAACGCGCTTGATGATTGCGAAGACCTTCGCAATCATCATTTTGATCGCAGTACCGACGATAGACGTCGGTACTTCATCGACCTTTTCTATCAGGCTCGTTATTATACGAACCGGAAAGGGTCGCGAAAGAATAAGGACGACAAGGACGCCCTTACTCAAAGTTGGAATGCCTTTGTTGAAAACTACAGCAAAGGTCCCGAAGATTACGTGAGCAAAATTCACGTAAGCCGCGAGCGCTTCTTAAAGCACTCACGCTCAGGTAAAATGGAGTTTATCCATTTTACTTGCATTAGAGAAGGACTCTCTTGCGGAGTTCCTTCTACCATGAAGTGCCCTTGCTGTCCCAAGGGAGCTCCTCGTCTAACTGAAAAGGAGCTAAGAGGGTACCGAGGTTACTCAGTACCCGCTAGTGTTAAGAGCCTCATTGATGCTCTTAATGCATCGGCACCTAGTACCGATGCTTTGCAGCCATCAACACCTAGTGTTGATGCTTCTTTTGAGTTTGAGGAGAAGTATCCTTCTCAAACTCCTGCAGGAGGTCAGGGGCATCCGCCCTTAGCACCTCAATCGGTTCCCAAGAGTCAAACGCTTGGGAATATCCCAACCAGCGTACCAGATACTCGGTACGCTGCCCCTTCTTATAGGGAACCGAGCGCTTCGATAGCAAGCGCTCGAGAATATAACGCTTATTCCCCTGATTATCAATCAGGGGCGGCGGGGGTTGGTAATTCCCTCGGCGTTGTTGTTGCGGAGCATGGTTACCAGCTCCGCAAGCTCGAGAGGCATTGTAACGCCTTGAGCGACGACATGTGTCACTCGATGAAGACATATCGTTCTCATCGAGACGAGATTCGCGACATTCTGAGCGCGCATCTCGTGATGCAGCAGAAGAATGATCTTCTGCTGGTCGAGATTGATCGACTAAAGTCGGAGATGGAAACTCTCCAGACTTCTCACAATCGGTTGGAGACCGATTACAAGTCTCTCTTGGGAGACTTGAAGAAGCACGGCATTCGCCGTGGCGATGCGTCTCGTCCGAAGACGTAGACGATCGGTACGGCTTGAGCCTTCCAACGTAAAACGTTGGGTGAAGGCGCATGGCCGCGGGAATGTCTAAAGTATAGGCATTCCCCTAAACACTTTGAACCTTAAAGGGTCCAATGAACTTAGGGAGCAACTTCCGTGTAGGGAAGTTGCTGATTGCATGTGTAGGCAAATAAGTTGTAGATAACATAACTAGTTCACCTTTTTGAAAGGAATTTAAATTCTTCCTTCCGGTCTTATCTGTATTTTGCTTCTGCTTGTCAAACGGTGAAGCAAGTGCATCTCTTACATAGCGTATTACAGCTTGGCGCTGTAATACGAATTCATCTACTGCTTTATTGGCAGTAGATGGGTTGTTTTCATTGTCTGCAGCCATTGCTGCAGACACATATTCCGCATAAGCAGCTTCAGTGTCTGAAGCTGCTTGAGTTTCTACTGTGTTAACAGTAGAAGACTCGTCAGTCTCTTCGCAAGTTGCGGCTGCAACTTGCGCATCGACTCGCTCAAAATTTGAGCGGTCCCTCCCCCACTTAGATCTGGCGTACCGCCAAGTAAAGCTGGGTTCGTGGATGCCTTAAGGCATTCACGTAGAACGGTGTATACTTTGTAGAAGCATGCACCGAGTTATTTATGGCAAACTCAGTGAGTGGCAAATAGTCACTCCACTGCTCGAAGGCATGCGCGTATGAACGCAGCATGTCTCCGAGAACGCGGTTAACGCGTTCAGTTTGCCCATCCGTTTTCGGATGGTCCGCAGTTGACATCTTCAACTGCGTGCCTAATAACGAGAACGTTTCTTGCCAGAAACGTCCTGTGAATCTCGGATCTCGATCCGAGATTATGTTTTCCGGCATTCCGTGTAAACGGAATACCGTGTCAACGAATATCCGCGCCGTTTGCGCAGCGGTGACATTCGCTGACACTGCAGCAAGATGAACCATCTTGTTGAAGCGGTCTACAAAGACCACAATGCCTGTTTTCCGACTGTGATCAGCCGGAAGACCAAAGATAAAGTCCATGGAAATGGACTTCCAACACTCTGTCGGAACCGGCAGAGATTGGAGAGGAGCCTGCGCAGAATGCGCAGGCTTGACGCGCTGGCATATCTCGCAAGCGCGTACGTACTTGCGTACCCATTTATACTGGTTACCCCAGTAGAAATCGCGTGCGAGAGAAGCATACGTCTTCTCTCGACCTTGATGCCCCGAAATCAGTACATCATGGTACTGAAACAAAATTTGATGTTTGAGATCATCGTCGTTTGGAACGACGATGCGACTTACATCATCTTGGTCTGTGCTGTAAAGCAACAGACCATCGTGCAATCAATAACGATGCACGCAAGCGCGAAGGAACTCTGGAAATTCCTCGCGCTTCCGATCAGATTGATTATCAAGGTAATCAATCAGCAGACGAGTTTCCTCGTCTGTTTCGTACGCTTGACGTACCTGTCGTACGAGTGACGACGACAGAGCAGTGCAACGTATTGCGTTTGCACTGGTTGCCTCCGTTACAGACGTTTTTCGTCTCGTAATCGGGGCGTCGTGATAGCGCATCCGCTATCACGTTCAACTTTCCCAGTTTGTATTCAACCGTGAAGTTGTATTCGGCAAAGAATGACAGCCAACGTGCCATTCTTTGAGAGATGTGTGGTGAATTCACGACCGTGCGTAACGACGCATGGTCCGTGTAAACCACAAACGGTCTATCTCCTAAGAGATAGATCCGAAACTTTGCCAGTGCATATTTCATGGCAAGGAGCTCCTTGTCATGCACTGGATAGTTGCGCTCGGCTGGGCGCAACTGACGCAATTGATAATAAATCACGCGATCACGATCATCGTGATCGCGCTGCATCAAGGCGCAGCCGATGGCGAAATCGCTCGCGTCGCAAACGACGTGAAACGGTCGCTCGTTATCGGCTATTGCCAAGACGGGAGCTTCAGTAAAGCTACGCTTGACTGCATCAAATGCATCTTGGCACTGGGTATCCAAGTGCCATTCGACATCTTTCTTAAGTAATTGAGAAAGAGGTCAGATTAAACCGGCATAATTGCACGAATATTTGTGCAAGTATGTCGCCAACCCAAGGAACTTTCGAGGTTCCTTGACGTTGTTTGGCGTAGACCATTCAACGATCACTTGATCTTTCCGGATCAGGGCGCACTCCGTTCTTGCCTACAAAGCAGCCAAGAACGTGTATCTCATGTGCATCAAAGATGCACTTCTTCAAGTTTGCATAGAGCTTATGCTTACGCAGAAGCTCAAACACCTGACGTAGACGTTTTCTTTATAAACATCTACATCAGACTTACCATGTTCAGCCTTACTGTGGATGAACACGTCGTCGAAGTAGCTCGGTGCGAATTCTCGCACCGGGCGCAATAGATGCGTGACGCATCTATTGAAGGTGGCAGGGGCATTTCGAAGCCCCTGCGGCATTACAAGCCACTCCCAAAGCATACCGCTTGGGGTGCTTACAGCCGTGAGAGGGATATCCTTCTCACGCATGAGGATTTGGTAGAAACCATCCCTCAAATCGAGAGCACTGAAAACGGTGCTCCCGCTCATGCCATCAATGATGACATCCTTCCGCGGTATCGGCGTCTGCGCCGGTACCGTGGCTGCGTTATTAAAAGCATGAACGATTCTCCACCCACCAGTGGATTTCTTAACGCAAAAGGTGGGACTGGAGTGTGGTGAGGTAGACTCCTGCACATGTCCCGCCTTACGACGAGTTTTAAAGAACTCGTCGATCGCTTTGACTTAGTCACGCGGCAATGGCACGAGATCAATCTCGTGCCTAGTTCCCTTATCTTTAGGGAGCTCACAAGGTACTTCTTCTGGGAATACGTCAGCGTATTCCCAAAGTACCTCGTAGTACGGAGAAGTCACCTTAAGCGACTCCCAGCTCTGCGCTTCAAAGCGCTGAACTTTGGTTTGCTCATTGGGAACGAGTTCGTTCCCAACGTTCTTTTCATTGGGAATGAGTTCGTTCCCAATGCCTTCTAATTGCAAAGTGGATATTCGTTCACGAATATCCATAACCTCATCAGATGCGACTGTGGTGGAGCCAATTTCCAAATCCATGACCGAAGTCGTGGGTGGAATCCGGATACCCACTGGCCCGGACGACCAACTATCGGAGGGGGTACTCCGTCGATCCTGATCAGCATCGGAATCAGATGAATCACCATTGTGGTGACTGATCTGATCCTCCCGGTCATCTGGCCGGTCTTCATGCTCGTCAGGATATATGTTTAACTTCATCTCACCTTGTGTACCCGTTGATCGGGGCTGATTACACTCACTTAGGTGGACTCGGTGACGAAAAGGATGATCTTGATCAGGTCGGAGGTTTTGACCTTCTCGAGACGGGGGGTGTCCTCGGGTGGAAATCTTCACCGGAGAACGGGTTGGGGTCGACACTTATTCAGTATCTAGGCACTGAACAGGAAAGTTCGTCTGATCAGGCCAGCCAATGAGAGAGAGATATAACAAAACCAAGAAAATGCGATCAATCCACGATCTTCCACAGTAATCCACAAACGTTATCTCCACAAAACCTTTACCAATATTATTAACGTGTTCTAAACACGTGCGCGTTGAGGGTGAGGTTCGATCACCTAAAACAAACCCGTCGGGGGCCTTCCGGTAAGCCAAAATGCGTCTAGGCGCGTCTTAACCGGGAAAATAGTTGAGCAAGAGGGGACTAATCAACCCTGTGCTCCCAATGACCGCACACGTGGCGGAGCGACTCTTTGCTTTAGGGGGAAAATCTAAACCTCGTGAGGGTGTTTAACACAAGTAAATCCCGTCGTGGGACTTCCGTCGAGCCAAAGTGCGACTATGCGCGTCTCGTCCGGGAATAAATGAACGAGGGGAGCCTTGTTAGCCCCCCGTTCCCAAAAGTAGCGCCAAGTGGCGCAACGACTTCTTTACTTGGAGGGAAAACAGAACCTGATATTAATATTATAAACCTAAAAAATCCAGTACCAAATGTAACCTACACCAACCTATGTGGCTTACCATACTTCTACCTTGAACTTCTTGCCACCTGATTTATTCCAGCATCTTCGTAGAACGTTCTTCGCTGATCTTCAACCTGATTCGTACTCTTTTCTGACAGATCTTTGACTGATCCCGATCCGGTCCTCGACTGATCATGGTCAAACTCTATGCCGATCTTCACCATCCCGATCGTGATCAGCACCGCGATCGGCCGTGATCGGCCGATCCAAGCCGGCTTGAGTGAGAGCTTCATCTGCCTTTACATCTGGGCGCAGATTTGGGGCTGATCAGCCCTGATCACGATCGGCATAGTGATCAGCCGAGTGATCAGGTGGTGATCAGGCCGATCAGCCCTTGATCACCTCGGGAACGCTCTGGGTCATCATCACCACGACTCAATTCATCTTCTAAACCATGTTCCCGACCTTTAAACCTCGTCAGAACAACCATAGGACGCCGATCTCGACTGATCAGGCCTTATCAGGCCTTGCCACGTCATCTTCGGACAAACCATAGGTTATCATCACTCACGAACACCGATCTCGACTGATCAGGCCTGATCAGGCCTTGCCACGTCATCTTCGGACAAACCATAGGTTATCATCACTCACACAACCTGTCACTCCACATGCCCGACTTCATTCCACGTCTAATCTTCATTGCTCGGGCATAATCAGCCGATCAGGCCGTAACTTCGTGTCATGATCAACTTCAACCACTATACCATTCATAGATCGGCTGGACGGCTGTCCTTGACACGTCATGTCAACAGTTGCTCACCTCGCTTTACATCCACGGGAACTCCACTTCGTAATTGTGATAACGATCGTGATCGTGATCTCCATCGTTCCATCAGTGTCTGGGACTGGGCGTAATGACAGTACTTGGCTGATTTTTTTACATCGCTTTACCACAGCCGCCCCTGAGTCTGGTCGCTACCGCACAACGGTAGCGGCCTGATCTCACCTAGCACGGTTCTCCATTTCAGAAATGTTCAAACACGTTTGTCACCACTCTGGTAAAGTTTGCTGATCATTCATTATCCGCATACTTCCATATCGCTAATCTTTAAGACCCCTGCAGATCGCGTCTTCATACATCGTTTGCCGTAAAACCATTTCCACAGTCGAGTTACTCTCTTGGTTAATGAGCTGGCCTCTGACCATGGATGGCAACATGTAAACCTGCATGAAGAGATCGGGTGTCTTTAATGCTCGCCAAAGACATATTGTTCCAGGAGGACCGGCCCATCCACTCAGGACAATACACGTGATAAATATCTAAAGTTCCATCGAACATGACGATATGGTAACCGATCGAGCCAATTTCAGGGCGGAGTCTGGTCATCAGCTCCAAAAGAACCGAAATCCGTCGATCGATGCAGTGACCCATTGAAGGTTTAAGTCTAGGAAGAAACCTCCAAGTATGCATGCAACTCAAGAAGCAGATCGACGAGTTTTAATCCCAGCGTATACAGCTCCAGATCAGGCCCGATCTATTCCTATCTGTAAGAATGATCGAGAAACCTAGGAAACATTCTACGCAAATGCGCCGGATACATGAATTTCGAACCAGATTGATCGGTGTGAGACCAGATCGGACCAGCCAAACGGCACCAGATCAGGTCTTGGTTCATGATTCATGATTCATGAAACACACTGGAGCTGAGCGGATCAGTCGCGTTGCTGTGAAAGCGATCACGGCAGTCCATAACCTCTCCGCTGGGCACACGCGCTAAAGACAAACTTAACGATGGATTCACTGCAGTATCAGCTGCACAGTCAAACTCCACTTTATCGCCACCTTCGACATCAAGAGTCTTGGAAAACCCATCCAGCGATTTCAGACGACTCGGAGGAAATTCACGTAACATTGTACTCATAAGAACTTGACAAACACCCGTATTGCGAGCATTCGTGTTCCAATCACGCAGCCACTGCATTAGTGTCGTGAGTTTGTCGTCCTCCAGATTGTGCACCACTGGCGCAAAAATTTCTTCAGGAGAGAAATTATCCGGATCCATAGGTTTCCCGTCAGGAAGTATCGGCTTATCTTTGTGTCGCGGTCCTTCAAGCAGATCGCGAAGTATCTGAAGCATACGGTTTGGATGATTCAGCTCAAACGCAAGCTGTGCGGCTTCAAATAGCTTGTTTCTTCGAAGGCAGTTAAAAAGTTCATGTTCCTTCAGTAATTTCGCATCACGATCATCCTGTTGTGGACGTTCCTCCTCCTCCGTGAAGTCGCGCCAAATGTTGATTGTTGAGTCAGCCCCACCACTGGCCATCTTGGAACTGTCTTTAGACACAGCAAGAGCCCAGATCTTGTCCTCGTGATTGTCAAGAGTAGCCTCGCACTCATTGCTTTTGATAGTCCAAAGCTTTACCAGGCCATCAGCACCAGCGGACAACAGCTGCATACCCGCACATACGAACTGCACGTTCAACACGGAAGCAGTGTGCCCTTCAAATGTTTTAAGGCACGAAAAATCTTTGGCTGACCAAACTTTCACAGTTTTATCACCGCTTGCAGATGCAAGACATTGATCGACAGGGGAAAATTCGACAGCCCAAACACCACGCTTATGTCCTCGGCAAACGCCTGCCAAGGACAAAAAACGACCCGCGCCAACCTGCTGCAAATGCCACACTTTAATCAGTTTATCCTGCGACGCACTGGCAATAAAGCGATCGTTTGGTGACACTGCAAGTGCGTTCACGTCTTTGTCGTGTGCTTTGACAGCCCCAAGCGAAGAAATCGACATTTCTGTCGAAGTAGGCGTCGCAGATGTAGCATACGATGCAGTCAGTGGCTGTAGGCTCCACATCTTGAGCGTCTTGTCCGAACTGCCAGTAACAAAGAAAGCAGCACCTGTCGCGTAGCTAGTAAGACGCTGCGAAATGGCTATTGCACCGAGTGCCTCTGTGTGGCCCACACAATTGGCTACACATTGCGGGAGAGTTTTTTTTCAGTTTGTTTGCCACCAGTGGCCGTAAGTCCCATAGGCGAGCTGTCCTATCCTTGGAAGCACTGACGAGCCATCGTACATCTAGAGATACAGCTAGAGCCATCACAATGTCTGTATGACCAGAGAGAAGATCGCACGACAGCGTGGTGCGATTCAAAAGGCGGATTTGTTCACTATTTGTAGCCACTGCTATGACATCCGATAATTTGAGTGCGCCGAGCCAAGTTTTCATCAAACACCAAAAAGGTCTGCTTGGATGACACCACCACTACTTCACGACGAGTTGAACTTAGCAGCATCTGCGTATATGTAAGAGTCGACGAGGCCTCTGATATCTGCGTGAAGAGCGACTCGTAAGTATTACCGCAGCTACGCCATAGACGTAATGCACCTTTCTCTCCAGCAATCAAAAAGTGGATTGCTTTAGTATCTTGAGTTTTTCCAGCCTTTGTCACACATTTGAAAGTCGATGGTACAACCACAAGTCCTTCGACCGCTTCATGTCTCAAAACTGTCTTGCTAAGTTCTGATCCCGCAAATCCCAAAAGTTGACGACCTTGTCACGTCCAGCGGATAGCTTGGTATAACCATCTTCCGAGAATGCGACACTGGTCTCGAGACTTATGTGATCTTGGATACACGCCACCTGCTTTTGCGTATACAAGTCCCAAATCCGCACCGTCGTGTCATCACTAGCTGAAACGAGATAAAGTCGTGCCACATCTGGTTGAAATTGCACGAGCGTGACAATACCCGAGTGGCCCCGAAAATTGTGCGTACAAAAGCCTTTGTCGATATCAAATACTTTCACTGAACGATCACTTCCTCCTGTAGCCAGTAACGTTCCCGATGGATCAAAATCCATTGCCAGCACAGGTGTATCTTTGATTGTCCGAATACATTTGAACGTGTCTAGGTCCCACACACGCAAAAGTAGATTGCGACCAGCGGTCACAAGATGATTTTTCTTGCCTGGACGCACGGCAAATACTACAAACGACTCTTTTGCATCCTCACTATTGACATCTTGTTGCAGTGTACGCTGCCATTCGCCAGTTTTCGCGTCAATAATAGCAATATCATCATGTAACATGCACGCCAAGAGAGCTCGAGGCTCCATGTCGGCGCTTGTGCGACCAGTGAAAATCTGCACTTTGCCACCTGTATATACACCTGCATGTGTCTTGACAGTGCGCCAACTTTTTGATAGACCCGAACGTGTTGAGTAGCTTCCCGACGCACAGATCGATATAGACTGCGCTTGTACCACCTTGCCCATCTTTGTTGCACCTTCAAACTGATCCGTACCACTTCTGGACCGATTATGGTCAAACTCCTTGGCGATCGTCAATCATCCTGATCTCTCCATAAACATAGCACTGTGAACGTCACGAAGCGATTAAGTAACTTGTCCTTTTTAGCTGAAAGCTTGGTCGCGGGATCTACCGGTGAGAATGAAAGAAGTAATGCTAAACGCCACCAACCCAGAAATAATATAATATTTCCAATGAGACTCGCGCAGTGATCATCAAGTTGCTCTTGAGTTTGCGTAAGCAGTGACGTCATCAAAGACACCACAAGATCATCAATTAGGGTCACAAACATGTCGTTAGCTGAAGCTCGCATAGCTTTAACAGGTTTGCTTGCGACTTAGCAGCATAAGCCTGAGGATCCTTCACAAACTAGCAAATTGTAGTGTGCTAATTCAGTACGACGACCAAAAATATACGAGATCTTGGCAACCGTCATAAACTAGCAAATTGTAGTGTGCTAATTCAGTACGACGACCAATATACGAGATCTTGGCATTGCAAGAGGACAGTGAATCTCTGAAGCGTAACTGCTCGTTGAATTCAATGTACCTGAGATGGCAAAATTCGACTTCTTTTCCGATTGAGCAGTCGTTACCATATTCGAAACGTTAATCCCCAAGGAAATCACAGCACTTCTGTAGCAGTATCATTATTCCATATGTTGTAGTGACGAAAAGTGTAGCAGTAGGATAGATAGCAATATCGGATACGTAGCTTTTTCACCTGATCGTTCGATCAATCCCATAACCGAATCATTGGTCGGACCGTTTACCAGGTCGCCCCGGTCGGAAAACCTGATCAGCTCGATCATCGGGCGGATTCATTCGACAACACTTTGGTCAGAATGATCAGATTCCATCAGCCTGGACGAATCGATCGACAAACAATGGTGTTTCGTCCTGATCAAAGGCTGATCGGCCGTTTTTCGGTCAATGACGACCTGATCCGTTTCTCGTTCAATCCGACCCGCTGGTCAGATCAAAGTTGATATGATCGGCGTACCGACCTGATCGCCCCTGGTCAGATCAAAGTTGATATGATCGGCGTACCGACCTGATCGCCCCTGGTCAGATCAAAGTTGATATGGACGGCGTAGTTATTGCAGAGAACGCCCCATCGTAAGTGTCAATATCAACTGCATTGGCTCAGGGACCTTGGGCATAGTTGTAAGGCTACCCTTAGGTGGTTGATCATCATCCTAACCCCTTGATTTACACAAAGTCTAGGTTCAGTTCTGCGGCGATCTATATACACTTGGGTTCCATGTTTTTAGGTAGATCATATCAATCAGTCCCCATTCTTTTTCCATTTTCTGCTTATGCATAGGATCAAGGTTAGCACCTCGATCCTTTCCCGGGCTATAGTTAACTTTACTATAACCCAGATCGGCCCCGATCGGGGCCATGTGGGGAGTTGTTTCATCTTTAATTTCGACCTGGCACTCCACCAGACCAGGTCGACCATCGCTTCCTTTAGGTATGAACAGCATAGGAGGCGATACGCCTTCCTCCAATACACCCGAAAAAGTCTCCTCCACTTTGATTTTCACATATTTTTCATCATCAAAGGAATCACGGTGATTCCAGAGTCACCAAGTGATCCGGGCACGCGCACCATTGTGGTGGAGCCGATTTCCAAATCCATGACCGAAGTCGTGGGTGGAATCCGGATACCCACTGGCCCGGACGACCAACTATCGGAGAGGGTACTCCGTCGATCCTGATCAGCATCGGAATCAGATGAATCACCATTGTGGTGACTGATCTGATCCTCCCGGTCATCTGGCCGGTCTTCATGCTCGTCAGGATCTATGTTTAACTTCATCTCACCTTGTGTACCCGTCGATCGGGGCTGATTACACTCACTTAGGTGGACTCGGTGACGAAAAGGATGATCTTGATCAGGTCGGAGGGTTTGACCTTCTCGAGACGGGGGTTGTCCTCGGGTGGAAATCTTCACCGGAGAACGGGTTGGGGTCGACACTTATTCAGTATCTAGGCACTGATCAGGAAAGTTCGTCTGATCAGGCCAGCCAATGAGAGAGAGATATAACGAAACCAAGAAAATGTGATCAATCCACGATCTTCCACAGTAATCCACAAACGTTATCTCCACAAAACCTTTACCAATATTATTAACGTGTTCCAAACACGTGCGCGTTGCGGGTGAGGTTAGATCACCTAGAACAAACCCGTCGGGGGTCTTCCGGTAAGCCAAAATGCGCCTTAGCACGTCTTAACCGGGAAAATAGATGAGCAAGAGGGGACTAATCAACCCTGTGCTCCCAATGACCGCACACGTGGCGGAGCGACTCTTTGCTTTAGGGGGAAAATCTAAACCTCGTGAGGGTGTTTAACCCAAGTAAATCCCGTCGTGGGACTTCCGTCGAGCCAAAGTGCGCCTATGCGCGTCTCGTCCGGGAACAAATGAACGGGGGGAGCCTTGTTAGCCCCCCGTTCCCAAAAGTAGCGCCAAGTGGCGCAACGACTTCTTTACTTGGAGGGAAAACAGAACCTGATATTAATATTATAAACCTGAAAAAAATCCAGTACCAAATGTAACCTACACCAACCTATGTGGCTTACCATACTTCTACCTTGAACTTCTTGCCACCTGATTTATTCCAGCATCTTCGTAGAACGTTCTTCGTTGATCTTCAACCTGATTCGTACCCTTTTCTGACTGATCTTCGACTGATCATGGTCGAAACTCTATGCCGATCTTCACCATCCCGATCGTGATCAGCACCGCGATCGGCCGTGATCGGCCGATCCAAGCCGGCTTGAGTGAGAGCTTCATCTGCCTTTACATCTGGGCGCAGATTTGGGGCTGATCAGCCCTGATCACGATCGGCATTGTGATCAGCTGAGTGATCAGGTGGTGATCAGGCCGATCAGCCCTTGATCACCTCGGGAACGCTCTGGGTCATCATCATCACGACTCAATTCATCTGCTAAGCCATGTTCCCGAACTTTACACCTCGTCAGAACGACCATAGAACCCCGATCTCGACTGATCAGGCCTGATCAGGCCTTGCCACGTCATTTTCGGACAAACCATAGGTTATCATCACTCACAAACACCGATCTCGACTGATCAGGCCTGATCAGGCCTCTGCCACGTCATTTTCGGACAAACCATAGGTTATCATCACTCACGAACACCGATCTCGACTGATCAGGCTTGATCAGGCCTTGCTACGTCATCTCCGGACCAACCAAAGGTTCTTCTCACTCCCACAACTTGTCACTCCACATGCCCGACTTCATTCCACATCTGATCTTCATTACTTCGGGCATAATAGGCTGTTACATCCGCGGGAACTCCACTTCGTAATTGTGATAACGATCGTGATCGTGATCTCCATCGTTCCATCAGTGTCTAAGACTGGGCGTAATGACAGTACTTGGCTGATTTTTTTACATCGCTTTACCACAGCAGCGTGATGGGATATGCTATGTGATACGGTCGAACGACACCTCGACACTTTCGAGCGCTTGAATTTATAGATCAGCGTGGCCAAACGCTTCTGGGGTCAGCCAAAGGCCGCTTATCTTGGTCATAATGTGTCGAATCAGGGCTTGGAAGCAAATCCGAAGGACTTGGCTGCGCTCAGTAATCTTCCCTTTCCCCGATCGCCAAAGGCTATACAGTCTTTTTTCGGATCCCTGAATTATTATAGCCGGTTTATCGAAGATTTTTTGATATATGCTGCTATATTAAACGATTTGTAAGAAGTTGGTTATCACAGGCTACGAATTGAGAAAGTTACCGAACAAGACCAGTCGCGAAACTGAAATCAACGAATTGGATCTCAAAACCGGCTCGATGATCGACCGAACCGTGTCTGGATCAGAAGGTCATATGGAACGAGCTATGGTAGCTTTCCGTATGTCGAAGGCGAAGATGATTTTGACCCCGATATTGAAACATTTCGATCCGGAAAAGATTCCCGTGGTGATTTTATACGCAAGTAAGTGGGCAATATCAGCTGCATTGGTCCAAGATCATGATGGATTGTATTGTCCAGTGACGTTTTGAAGTCGGACATTGGCTTCTATCCTACAGACGGATCGGGTGCGACCTAGTCACTTCGTGGATCAATGCAAAAAAATGTTGGGTGGGGAAGGCGACCGATCTTGAGCGTTTCCTAGCGATTCCTCGCTATATGATCAGACAAGAACTGAAGACAAGCATCACAACCTCATTGGCTGTACTGAGTCCTATCTCCGAGACTTACGCAAAGCAGGAGGAAAGCTCACCCGACACGACTACTGAACTATTGGGGATCTAGAGATCATATTTAGAGAACCTGACCCCATACAGGGTGGTGTAAGCTATGTCAAGCGCGGTGCTGTAAGGGCCTCATTTCATTACACTTTTTGGACCCCGACTCTATCCGACTTTGGATTTTCGTCCACGGTGGGACTCGAACCCGCAATCTCCCGGTCCCGAGGGCAGGGTCTTAACCACTGCACCAAACGAGGTCTATTGGGGATCTAGAGCGGACGTTGTGTGACGCGGCAAGCACAATCGGTACGTTATGCTATGAGACCAACAAGAAGGAACTTCTATAATTTTAAACCGAAGTAGCACAAGAGCAATACAAGAATCTACCAGGCATCCAGAAATACAAGTCTTCCGTATGCGGAAAGACAAACCGGGCGTAGTAGAATGCAGGGTGTGCCCAACATCCGGCACCGACAGCTTCGGTTTGTGTCGAGTTTTGTGATGACATAAGGTAACATCAGATCGTGCTGCGCAGCTTTTCGAGTCGATGAATGAGCGTCCCTTTCCGAAGTTCAGCATAGAGAAGGTCAATTCCATGTACAAGCAAGTACGGCCATATGTGCTAGAGAGTTTTCAGGACGATGATCTGTATGCCCACCAACAAAGGAGCTGACCGTGGCAGCAGCAGCGATTAGGTGTGCTCGAGCGACTCAAAGAAGACTGATTTGATTCACCCGAAACAACTGGCGATTTACTTACTCATAAAAGCATTTTTGCTCGATTCTTGGAGCACTTGGTATTACTACTACTTACCCTGATTTCTCTAGTACTTTTCTTAAGTATCCACAGACTAAATATATTAGACAGTAGTGGTACCCGTCCATCAGATGTGTTTGCTCAGGCTGACGACTTTGCGAAACGGGGTTATCCATTGGATGTTTGCGTGAGCTTTTTCGAGATTTATGGTGGGCGCTGCCAGGACCTGCTCCGTCGACAGGTGCTGATTATTCGAGAAGATGGTGCAGGAGAGGTACAAATTGTGGATTTGGAAGAAGTTCAACCCCAGAATACGGAAGAACTACTTCAGGTGATCAGCACAGTAACAGTCATTGTACAACACATGCTACAGAGAAGAATGATGTCTCGTCGCGCTCGCACTGCATTTGCCAAATTAATCTTCGCGAAAAAGGATCCGGACGACTTCATGGCAAGATATCTTTGATTGATCTTGCTGGTAGTGAACGTGGTGAAGACTAAAAAAACATAATCGGCAGCGAAGAATGGAGTCGGCTGAAATCAATCGAAGCTTGCTAGCTTTGAAAGAGTGTTTTCGGTACGGTGAAAGAGACCGATACGGAAGGCTCAAGCAATTGTGTCCGTCCAAATCGTTTTTTCATTTTGCCGTTTTATATATGTAGAGCGTTGGACAGTGGTGGCAGAGGTACTCATATTCCTTTTCGAGCAAGTAAGCTTACCCAGGTCCTGAAAGATTCGTTTGTTAACGCTAAAGCAAGGTATGCAAGCGTTGGAGGTATTGAAGCCAATGGGTCATTAATGAAAGCGGTACAGTTCAGGTACAGTTGTGTTATTTTTTAAATGGAAGCAATACGACGTCCAGTAGCCAGCGAGTGCAACCACTAATAACAAGTATCTACAAAAACACCGGAGTGAACATGCTGTAAATTGCGAGTGGATTCCACGCAATGATTTCCTTCGGGATAGATGGAAGTCCTAGCAAACGCAGCTTCTCAGTGGGGGTAACCTTTGTTCATAGCAAGGTTGTTAAAGCTATCGGTCTCGATGGTCAATTCCTATTTTAAGTAAGATAAGAAACTTATGCCCATTGGATTAGAATTCTCGATAATCACTCGCACGATCTCAAAGATTCCAAACTCCGCCGCATGGCCAGCTACGACAAAAAGAAAGCCCGTATTACTGAACCGCATCTCATACTACTCACCACACGCGCCTTGCCCATGATAATGAGCGTAATGCAATAGAATTTTTTAACTACAACGTACTTGAAAGTGAAATGATATAGTATCAGTGGCCACGAAGTCTGGTTTCAAAAGACATGTTGTTCACCTGGTGTTTAAAACTGTTTTAACGAATTTTCCATTCGAATTCATACGCGCTTAAATTGCTACTGTTCCAATTAGTGTAACAAAATCGATATGCGATCAAAAGATTTAATTACAGTAATCAAGATGTTCTGGGTCGTTTACTTACACTTTCCTCAGATTTCTCATGATATATCTTCAGGTACATCTCGTACATTCTTTTGTCTTTGTCCGCAGCCAAAATTTTGGCAACTATCTCTAGATCTGTGTTGGCTTGGGACAATTCCTTTAGAAATTCAGCCATGATACTTCTACACCTTTGGTGTGATTCTGGATTTTTTGATGAAGCCATGATTACATGAAACAACCAGGTATTGGTCTCAATATCCGAGAATAGTTCTGGTTTCTTCTCGTTTACGAGCACTTTTTTCAAGGACTCAATTAATTGGCGATCGGATAGATTGGTAATGCCCGCGTCATAAAACACGAACTCTATCCACACAAGGAAAGTGAGCTCAGAGAACTGAAGATCCTTCAGTTTTTTGAGCTCCAAGTCCTCGTAAACCGTTTTGTATGCTTTGCCTCCAAATTCTTCCTTCCAGTGCTCGAAAAGTAGAATTTTTAACCGTTCGGCCATGATTTTTGTCGATTCCTTTTGTTTTGCGACGGATATCATTCTAGCGAGCCCAATATTTGAGTAATAACCTTCTAGTATCGCCATCGTGTCCACCTCAACGCTATAATTTTCGTGCCAGTCTTCTGCATACTTAAACCAGGCCAAAAAACGAGGGTTCTCAATGAGCTTAGAACGCAGGGTATCTAATCCCAATAGCGGAAAGATTTCATCTGGCGGATACTTTTCTCTTGAGCTCAGCAAGTATTGAGTCAAATCATTTTGCATTCGTATTGCAATATCTTTTAAATTGGGAGCAGATTCAGCCACCATAAGCATTTTCATCAGCTTTCCGCTTTCTGGTATTCTATCTTCCTCATCCAGATGATTCACCAACGGTTCACAAAGGAGGAAATGTTGGTGTTTTGATTCATTGTAAGCGTCGACATACTTGATCCAGGTATTTAACAGCGGGTTCTTAAGCGAGAAAATATCTTTCTTGTCTAGCTTTAAAAGCGCAAAAACTTCGTCAGGGGTCCTTCCTCTGATCTGAAATTCATCATCGGCCGGTGTCTTCACGTATTTCAACCAGTGTTGGATCAGCTCACTCTGAAGTAGTTTGGCACTTTCTTCACAGCTATCTTTTTTTATTCCCGTTTCAATTATGCGTGCCACGCCATCGTCACCATAGTGGCTAAGTAACATTCCGAGCAAAGAGACTTCTTCTGTTGGGTTCTCGCTCTTAAAATATTCCAAATACTTCATCCAAACACCAAGTGCTGCAGTACTGAGAAGATCATCTCCTGCCGTGTGAAGGCCTTGCAGCTCAAATGCATCGATTGGATGGACTCCTTTTTGGATCAACTCCTCGAGCGTATGCGTCAGAACATTTCTTCCTCTCTCTTCACTGTAATTTGTGTACCCTCGAGACGTTGACTTACTTGTGTCAGGTGATACGTAGAACATAGCTCCAGCAAAGAATGATGGGAGATTTGCCAAAAGGAGCGCGAGAGTCACCATAATGGCGTGGCAGCGCATAGTGCTTGGTTGTGGGGGAAGTCCTGAAATGAATTAATTTCCGGCTTTTCTCATCACAGTAGGCAGAAGTAGCTTCATCATATCATGGCATGAATAGACAGGCGAATGATGAACAGAGGGATGTGCAGATTCTCAATACTGTATCTCTCAACAAAAATAAGTTAAAAGCTAGACGTTCCTTCAGTTACTTGTGTTGTTGGGAGAAATCTGTTAACCTGATGACGTTATTTTATCATTCCCTTAGTTTTGTAGACACGGACTGCGAGTATAGGTGTCATGGCTAAGGTTATTTTCCTTACGGGGTTGCGTCAGTCCTCTCTACCTAAGCCAACCTTATACTTGGTTATTGTATGTACGAGATTAAATCGGCCGATGTACTCAAAAAACCTGCTCAAATAGTTTAGCAGATTTGGAAGACTGGAAACCAATTTTTATTCAACTTTTCACTCAAGTCTTGATAAACAGCTGGCTTGACATCGGTTTTACGGCAGCTTACTGTATTTACTGAGCCACCATGATTGGTCTAATATTCGTCAAATCTCCCATTGGTCAATCGACTTAAGCACTCACCTTGCTACTGTAGCTGGCTCCCGGTCTGCAACTTCTCTGTCGAATGGCTGCTTCGTTGGATCTAACTAGTCTCCAATCTATGGACCTGACACTCAGAGGAAGCTTCCTGGGCCAGGCCCTAGTGCTGGTACTGATTCTTCTCGTTTTGCGCTACGTGGCTGGCGCCTGGCGTGCCAATTTGGCGCCATACGATTTGCAGACGTGTCCTCCCATAAATCCACATGTCCATTATCGCTATGGGGTGTCACAGATGCAGGGAAGACGTCCATACATGGAGGATCGACACACAGCTCTGGCAGACTTGAACGGAGACCCAAAGCAAAGCTTCTATGGAATCTTCGATGGCCACGGGGGCGACGGAGCCGCAAAGTATGACAGAGCATTTAACAGTTATGATATGATGGCACCTTATGGTTTGTTTGCAGCTACTGTGTGCAGGCAATGTGTCACAATGTTATCCGAGAGCCATCAATTACTAAGGAACCTGTAGAAGCGTTGAAGAACGGTTTCTTACGTACTGATCAAGAGGTTTGCATGCTGAGTGAATGCTTCGGTAGTTGGTGGATCAAGTTTAGTCATATTCAATATTACAGTATTTGCAGATCGCCAATCACAAGAATTCCGAGGATGGTACGACAGCAGTTGTAGTGCTTGCGCAGGGCGATGAGATGTTCGTGGCACACACAGGTGACTCTCGAGCTGTGCTGGTGCATCGTAGCGGCAAAGTATCAGTTTTGACGTCGGACCACAAACCAAACCGGCCAGACGAACGCCGTCGGATTCAAGAGTTGGGAGGATCGGTTGTGTTCTGGGGTGTTTGGCGCGTAGAAGGCATTCTCGCGGTGTCTCGGGCGATTGGTGATCGCATGCTGAAGCCATATGTGGTTGCAGAACCTGAAGTAAAGAAGTTTACGCGAACAGAGGCGGATCGTTATATCGTTATGGCTAGCGATGGAGTATGGGATACGGTTTCAAATGACGATGTGGCAGAATTGGTAATCAAATACAAAGATCCACAGATTGCAGCCCAGCGCATTATGGAGGAAGCATATGCACGAGGTAGCATGGACAATATTTGCGCCATGGTAATTGACTTGAGAGCGTAAGTGTTTCTTTACATCTTCTGAGAGTGAGTTGTTGATTTTGTGCCAATGTGTATTGAATGAACTCAGAGAAAAGGTTGAGTGCTCGGCAGCAAACAGGTGATTCTACCTGGATTGAGAGAATAACAAGTGGTATTATGATTAGCAAAGATGAGATACACGTACTAGACCACCTTATCAAATACTTCAGTAGAAGTAGTAATTTTATGATCTGTTCTTATGTTTTATTTGATATAGACCATTTATATTACTTCGTACTTCCTCTGTTCGGGCGGAGAATGTGCACTACTAAAAATTGGTGCCATTCTCCAACCCCTCTACCGTTTAACGCGAAAGTAGGATTAAAATGTAGCTGAGACACGCGACATCATCGTTGTATTTTTTGCAGCGCTATTCGGTCGTTTTCTGAGACAAAACATAGCTTTATAGCCTTCATTTTTTGCCCCCGTCAAAACCCTTCCTAAATCTCTGGCTTTTAGGCGATATTATACAAAAACTCGATTCTTAGAACCGGCTTTGTCTGCCCTATGTGCTCCATTATTCCGTTTTCTCCTACGTTGTTCAAGGGCGTGCGAAATGGCGTTTTTGTGGGCAAGGTTTTTTAAGCATAGATTCTCATTCGAAAAGTTTTTAGCCAATGAGAATTATCGTTGAGGAATGATGGTCATTTTTATCTCAGCGAATCCTCCGAATTACTTAGCCGCTCTTATAAAAAAACTATCCGGCCTGTCGTCTGGAGCCCGTTCGCAGACTTCCACGAACGTCGTTGTAGATGACACTGCTAACGTAGCCATCCGTGATTTCCAGAACGCACAATATTATGGTTCAATCTCCATTGGATCGCCGTCTTAACCTTTCTCTGTCATTTTCGATACGGGATCGAGTAACTTGTAGGTACCGAATAAGGAATTCGGATCCCATCACATCTACGACCACGATAAGTCGAGTACGTACACAAGGCCAATTTAAAACCATGTATGGTAGTGGACCCGTGTCTGGCTTCTTGTCCCGGGACATGTTGGAGCTGAGTAGTCTCAAAGTGCCTGACCAATTCTTTGCTGAGGTAAATGTCACTAAAGGTTTGGGCCCAGCTTACTACTTGGGAAAGTTCGATGGACTCGTTGGCTTGGCCTTTGACAGTATTAGTGTTGACCACCTCAAGACGCCGTTCCATCGAATGATCCAGAATGGGCTTCTGGATGAGCCCGTGTTTGCTTTCTATCTTGGAGACCAGAAAGTTGGCGAGCTAACACTTGGAGGTATCGACAAGTCGCACTACAAGGGGGAATTAGTCTACATGGGCGTTAGTAGTGCCAGTTATTGGACAGTGGAGATTGATGCTGTGGAGTCAAATGGAGAATAGCTGACGGCGGTTAAAACTGCCATCATGGACTCAGGGACATCTCTCATTGCTGGTCCGAAAGATCAAGTGGCAAAGCTGGCAGCCCTGGTGGGAGCACACAAATTCATTATGGTCGAGTCCCTCATTAGCTGCTCCGCCTCGGTGCCTGATATTTCATTTGTACTGAATGGAAAAGCTTTTACTTTGACCAAGAGTGAGTACACATTGAAAAGCGGCCCAATCTGTCTTTTTGCCTTCATGGGCATTGACATTCCGGCCCCTACTGGTCCGCTGTGGATCTTGGGCGACGTCTTCATGCGCAAGTACTACACTGTTTTTGATTGGGGCACGAAATCCCGCAAGCCGCGGGTTGGCTTTGCCCTCGCTGCCTAAGCGGATGAAGCTGAATGACTGCTGTCAATAGTGGATATTATGAGAGACAGCGTTATAAGTGTACATCACCACATCAATGTTTCAGCTACACACATCAATTGTTGAGCTATATATAGTGATAGTCTGCAAATAGACTCTTGTACAGGCTCATAAGGTCAATCCTAGCGCAAAGTCTGATGACTAAAGCGAAACAGCAGACTAGAACACCTAGAGTCGCACCACTTGGTGCTGATAACTCACAACGCATCTAGCTCAGTGTGTTGGTGTTACAGGCAGACGCACTAGAACACGATGAAGCTGTGCGTCAAGAGCTCAAAAAGCATGGATTTGTAGTAAAACGCCAGGCGTTGGTTCACCTTTTGTCCGAAACAGCACGTCAATTCGTTTTTGAAGTCTGTAATTATCATAGCGCCATGTATCGACCGTCAGCGGAGCAAACAAATGACGGTATATTTACTGGTGGTGAAGGATAGGGAAGGGTGCATGAACCAACTCTTGATCAGACGACAAAGAATTGGGGGGCAGCAGAAGACTTTTAGATCGCGGAACATGCCGTTCAAGCACTGGTTAGTGGTCCAGCTTTGGTACTGGGCGTGGAAAAACCAAACGCTGTTGCTGACCTGTTGCAAATTGTAGGTCCTGCACACAGTAAAGCCTGGACCGAAGGCTTTAGCTCTTGTCTACGAGGTTGTTTCGCCAAAGATGCTCCTCGAAAGCTTTGACTTCGCTGTAGTACACAAGCTACAACGGCTGCGCACAAGCTGGATTTTTTTGTTGAAGTATTCTGATATCAAGGTGCACACACAAAGGCTCGAATATGCATCTGTTATGCCGCTGTCAGTTACCAGAAGTGCTTCAGCCTCTATGAGTCTGCTCCAGCTTGTCTCTTTTTTATTCCCGGCGCATAAGCAGCATCCTGATTCTGCTGATCGACTCTTTGTCTTTGGGATGTACGGACCTCTCGATGCGCAGTTGAGACTACATAGTGGCAATAAAGGACTTCACGTAGTCACTGACTACGAGCTTAGAACGATGTCGTTACGCATCAAACGTGAAGATATCCTGGCAGTGTACGGTCTGTACTCGATGTCTCAAGAAGAGGAAGAAGTGGTAATGAGTCAAGTGGAGCACTTGCTCAATCGTTTTTTTTACAATACACCCCACGCGACATTGAAGCGCTCTTTGCGTCACTGCAACGTGACTCAGATGGCAATATGCAGTTTCATGATATGCAACACGTTGTTTTAAAAGAGCGACAGCGTCGATTCGTGTGCATGAAGAAGCGCTTACATCCAGAACTAGCTAAACCCGTTCGAAATCCATCCGCGAGTCTCGCGACAGTGCTAACCTCTGTACTTAACGCCATAAAATCCACATTCTAAAGTTGCAGTTCCCTCGAGTATACGCACATTCAAGAATTTATACCGTGGATCCACGATAAAGGAGTGCGGCAAGTTTCCCACGCTCTTGGCTTAAAACACCTTTTAGGTTATTAAAAATTATTTGTAATTCTCAAATTTAAAATCTCTTTAATAACCCTGGCTTTATGCCAGTTTCCGCTAAGAATTATGGAGTGACTGGGGCAGCCAAAATGGACCAATCAGTAAACTTGACCTATATTATGTGTACCACAAAAAACCTTTGTGCACATTTTCAATCCGAACAGAGGAAGTAGTATATCTTTGGTCTCAAGTCAAAATAACTCGATTAAGTTCGAATTTAATGTGTCATACTCGAATTTTCATAGTCCACTTTCACATATTAGGTTCCAATCATGACAATCACCGGCCCCACTACTTCAAACTCGAATAATATACCGAACTCGATTTGCCATCTTTACTTTCGTCATCTTCCGTATTGTTATCGTTCATAGAAACGGTATCCTCGATAAGCTTCCTGGTTCGATTTGATCGCACCCTGCATTTCGTTGTTATTACATTCCGTTTCTATCGTAACGTTTGCGGCACGATTTATTCGCTACCTAAAGCACAAATGAGGGAGGATATTTTTTTCAGCAACTATCTTGTAATTTCTGCGAATATATATTATCTTTTTCAATATCAATAGACCACTGGAGCAAATAGTCATTTTTCAGTGTGTTATCGAGCGTAAAAGTGAAATCAATGAATTATACTGGACATATTAGGTTTATCGAAAAGCAGAATACCGTAATGGACATGTCAAACTTGCTACAAGTAACATCCCTATGTTTGGATCATTTTTGAGCTCACTCAATAAAGTTCGGGTTATCGTTTTAGAGAGGAAATCAATTATGACCGTGCATTTAAAACTGTTATGAGAAGTGAAAACTAACAGGGCAGCACCATGCGATGGTGCATGACAAGTTTTGAGTTTCTTCGCGTCTCAAATCGACACCGAGGCGCCCATATCTGTGCTCTCAGATATGGACGCTTCCACCCTAATACTTATACGATATTTATGTAATTCCAGAAATATGAAGTGATTTTTCTAACGAAGTCGTCATTCGACTCGTGAAATGTAGGCACATGACCTCTGAAGCTTTCCGTTGTTTTAACGTGGAAGTATAGTGCCGCCTTTATTATGAGCTAACTACACAAAATTGTAGAGTGTGTGATATGTCGCGTGAGTGATGGTCAAGTCAGAGTTTGAAAATTACAATACTACTCATTATCTGTTATTAAAGTGAACTTGTTTTAAGTAACAGTCTTTTATTGAGGTGGTTTCTGCCGCACATTTGTGTTATCTATAACATGTCCATTACGGTATAATTTACAAAATGCCAATCTAAACTATACAAAACCTGCTTTTTTGAAAAGACTCCAATTTATTATACGAGTCTAACCTTCAGCTGTATAACACCTCAATAATCGCTGAGATCAAGCTTTATCGTAAAATTTAATGACAAACTGTTGTGACAGTATCATTTCCCGAAAAGACTCTTATTTCGCTAAATCTCAGCCAGTAGATGCCTCTGCTCAGATGGCCGCTTTTAGTTCTCTGTTGAGCAGCAACATTCCTTATTTGATCCCCACAGCTGCACACCTCTCACGACAACGCCGACCACCGCCACGCAAGCAACCAACAGGCTTCAGCAACAGCTGGATAACGAGCACGTCAACTTGATTACCAGCCGCGAAGCGTTCGGTGAACTTGCCCGCTAAAATTGGAGCGAACACTGATAATCTCTTTCTCGTGCGCCCAAAAAAGATAGTATATGAGAGGTCGAATTTACACGAAGTGGTGCAGTAAATCTCCTCTTTGAGTTTTGACATTGAAATGTATCCGAAATAATCAGCAAATTGAGATATACAAATGTAGACAATGGCATTTATCCCGGCACGTGTCTATTATTTAGCTAAACGAAAAATATTCATATTTTCGCGAATTCATCAAGCAATCGAAATTACTCATTATTTGCGAGTGTGGCCTAATGTTTCGAACCATTTTTGGTATACCGATGGTATATTATTTGGAGTTAGATACTAGTATATAGTGTAATGTGCCACACACGATGATATGTCTAATTTCAAAAAGACTGAGGGTCCGTCTGGTTGGTCACAAATCCGCTGGATTTCACTGGATTTGCAAAAAATACACTGTTTCGGAGCAAACACTGTTTCAGCCGACATGGGTGTGCTGTCTGGTTCGCCAGCCATCTGTTTTCCAAACGCTGTTTTGACCTCCATCCGCTATTTCCGAAATACGAGGTCGGAGTCGTATTTCGAAATAGTGGATGTATTTTTACGGTACGCTGTAGTCGATAGAGAATAGGACACTGGTGTATTTTAAAGTTAAGAGCTAAAAACATATACTAAATCTTCCTTATTCGTGACAGAGTACTAAAATATAATTAGTGCTTCTCTAAGGTACCCTCTATCGGCGGCATGTTCGTCGGCTTCGACACGAGTACCGCGCCGACCACGGTGTCATCGTCGTCTTGTTTTTTTGAGGCCCATTCGTTTATGATTGGTTTTGAAATGGTGCATTTTTTTGCGCCGACAGCTGCGTTTGATCGTCTTAGGATTGTGATTTACCGGTATGTACCGGTACATGACTTATAAATATTAATACAGTAGAACCCTTTTCTAATTCTGCGTAAGTGGTGCGCAAGACGCAATGTTATATCTGATAGAATGCACTAAAAAGTATAGGAAAGACACCAGAGGTAGGTAGATAACAAATATATATAATGAATTAAACATGCAATGGGCCGCTCAATGGCTTGGCTCATCATTACTGACTTTAGCTTGTATTGTCGTAAACGTGAAACTGCCAAATAAAAAAAATGGATAGGTTACCAGACAGCCACGATAATTTTAAATAGTGTTTGATCGTGAACGCTGTTTTGATCAAATCCAGTGGATTGGTAGAAAACAGCGTATGCAAACAGAAAAATCCAGGATTTTACCAGACGGACCCTGAGTCATATCGAAATTGACTCGGTATTTTATGACTTTTCAGTTTTGGTATTTATATGACTTAATGTGGCAGTCTAAGCTACTGTAAATTTCATGCTTCTAATCTAAACCAAAACGTGCAGAGTGCTTAGCACCACGTGTACAAAATTACATCGAGATATGTCAAGGCAGACAGCATATTCAAGGATCTAGACCATATGACACCATTACAAATTAAGATCAATTTAAAGTTCTGTTGGACCTATTGTACTTTAGAGTGGAATTAATAGGCGTGCAAAGCTCTTTGAAGAACTTTATTATCACGACAGGGTCCACATACCGAGCTCTTCGTAACATAGCTGTTTTTCACTACACCTTTTCCCGATCAAAGTTGGACTAGTTTCGAAAGTTGGATTCTTAGGTTTTGGAAAAATGAGGTTACATTCAATGTCGGATTCCTTAACAAGCAAAGTTGGATTATTTTGCGTACTTAGTGGAGACATAACTGTGTACAATATTTTTAGATGCCCCGTGTCTACATGTACAAAAGAGCCAAGTCCGGTAAATCATAATTGGCCATATCCTCCCATGTACAGTCCCAGAACCTAACATCAGTGGTACTGTAGTCCAAGTGCTCCCTTGACCACTTGTTTTCTCGATTGTTACCGAGCCAGACATCAAAACCAAGATCAGCAAGAATGAACGCCAAGCTTTGGTTGCGGTAATTGAGGACCATGTGTAGGAACTATCAAGTAGCCCGTGTTGCAGATAGACTACCGGCTTATTCGTTGCTGCTGGCAACCTTCGTTGGGTTTCAACGTAGTTTTTGGGAAGACGATGCATTGTGAGCACATAGCGATCGGCAGTTATGACCTTGTGCGTCTCAACGGCGTAACCTCGTGCTTGTATCATTTGCGTCGGGCTCAAGCCAGCATCCGGATCAATAGTAAGTTTCGCTTTGGCTTGAACACATGATGCTGAACGCCAAACGTTAATTATGCTGAGAAATAACAACAAAAGCGTGTAAAAGCAGTCTGACGACATGCTGCGTCAGTCCTCGAGATATATCACAAAGGTAAAAATGAAGGGTATGTCAAAGGGGTTGTCAACCTTTTTTTGGCGAGTAAATAGGGACATACCGGAGCGATTGGCTGGTAAAAACATGTTTAACCCTGACAAGGCCATGATGGCCCTGCAAGACAAACACCACGCTGACGAGTTGTTCTCGTTTTGCTCTGTAGTAGCTAGCCAATGGATCTATCTCAACAAGATCGCGAGTATTGCAAAGAATTAACAGACCAATTATTAGAAACAGCGTTACATGATTGTCAAGAAATTGGATTGGAATCGATCGCCGATGTGAACGAGGCAAATCTGGACAAAAAACGGTGGAAGAAAGTTCAGTCACGTGAACATGTCACGATGTATGTCGATCGCAATGCAAAGTTAGCATACTTCGAAGACTGGGAAAACCCTGTTGCAGTGACGGCTATTGGTCGGCTGTCTTGCTCACTGGACGACGTCCTGTTCGCTCTGATGTGTCCAGATACTGCCACTCAACGACTACGGAATTTTCTTATGGACCGCCGTATTGAAAATTGCCACCTTGCTTCGATCATAACGCCCACGCAACAAGATCATTTTCGTTTTCTTGGCGTCTCACGATTTATTAATTCACACAACTGGCCTTTCACCATGTTTAGTTGCCCTCGAGAAATGATAATGGCTGTCGCGACTGGATACTCGACCACAGAGAATGGAAAACGTTGCGCCTATGAAGTCGCGCAGTCTGTTGACCTTCCATTCATGGATTTTTGCACCAATTCCATACCACGTGTACGCGCCGAACAATCACGGATTTTTTGGCAGCAAAGTGACGGATCAGTTGCTGTCTACAGCAAACTCGTCTTCGACGCCAAGAACCACTTCCCAGATTCCGTCAACCAGCTAACGCTGTGTCGAGCTACTTTGAGCTTCTGGAAATTTGTACCACGCAGTCTAGAAAGCAAAAAGCTGTGGTGGTGTGTGAAACACAAAGCGCGCCTAATTGAGAAACTCCGGGTCAGCTGGCGTGGCTCACAGATGCCTTCTTATATTTCCTCTGTGTTTTGGTAGCAGTTGCGAAAGTAGCACCGCATTCTTTCATCCCCGACGAATGCGAATCTCATCAAGCTACATTCGAAGTATTGGTATGGATAAAGTAAAAAATAAAAACTGTTTCAAACACGAGTACCTATATTGATTAGACTTATTCACCAAGACGCATATCCTCCATGTGCTTGGCTTTTTCCCACCATTTTGCACTGTGAATTTCATGACTTAAGACGATGGCCGGAGTAATTCTCTCCATCGCATAATCTGCAGCTTCACGAAGAAGACTAAGTTTTTGCGCCTCAATGCACTGACCATCGTGAAAGCGAAGTCGGTTTAGGGCAACGTAACTCTTGATGGCACTTTTCATAACGCTAAAGCAACCCTCAATTGGGTTGCACATAGGGCTGTAGGGCGCGAGACGCAGTAAAACAAGACTTTCTGTCGGTAGCGTCGGCTTGCTCTCAAGGAGTCGATCGACAAGTATCTCTTCACTTCGGTCGTGAGCAGGTGCGTTGTCCAAGACTAGCACTATCTTCTTGCCACGGTAGGTTGCTTGATTGTCGGCCCAATGCATTGCACTGATAAACGTGTCAAGCAAAAAAGATACATTCATGTCCATGTCAATTTTTCCCACCACAAAATTCACCTCCATTACAACAACGCCATTCGACACAGCGCACTGGATCTGTAGATTCTTTCCTTGCGAGATTGGCACAGACGTCGTTGCACGCTCACCTGCTTTTGCGCGCCCAACTGTGCGTGAAATATACACATTATAATTAGTCTCATCACAGTAAACAATCACATTACCCTCCGCCCGGTACGATTCCAGCTTCAATGCGAACTCGCGGCGCTCAATCTTGTTCGCGATGCTGTTCATACTGTTCCGCTCCAATCGGAGCTTTTTCATCGTGTATGTTAGAGCTGTCAAATGACGACTGATGGTAGACAAGCTGAGATCCACACCGTGCTCGCTGAAATAAGCAGCCGCATGGTAGCGAGCGTAATCGTCGGATTGTGTTCAACAGCATCCTCGAGCGAGATCATGATCTCGGGTGTCATCTTAATGCACTTTGCGCGCAGACCGCCACGCTTCTTGTCCTCTATCTGGCGAGTTTTTACTAGGACGTACGCGGAGCTGCGCGAAATACCATTCGCGAGCGCGATAGACAGCCAGTTGTCGCCACGGTCGAACGCATCGAGGACTCGTTGACGCTCCGCGGCAGTTGTCTTTGGCTTCTTTTGTTGCTCCGTAGGCATGGCGCGTATAGAAATGTTGTGCACAGTTATGTCACCCCAAAGTACGAAAACAGTCCAACTTTGCTTGTTAAGGAATCCGACATTGCATGCAACCTCATTTTTCCAAAACCTAAATCCAACTTTGGTTCGAAACTAGTCCAACTTTGACGGGAAAAGTTTGTAGTGTGTGATTGTCTGATTCTCATAATACCTACAGCTCGACATCTTCAACATAACCAGTATCATCGGACAAATACGTAATATCCATGCACTTTGTGTCTATATAAATAAATATATTTTCGTATTCTTCAATCATCGGGCTGCACAGTTTGATTGGTTGAAATATGAATAGTGAGAGCGACCCTCACTCACAGAAGGCATGGTGAAGCTGGTGTGCAAGTTAGTTGGCGTGGAGGGAGACGCCTTCTCCGTGAAGATCGATGCGAACGAGTTGGTGGATGACTTGAAGGACGCTATCAAGGTGAAGAAGGAGAACGATCTGAAGGCAGTCGATGCGGATAAGCTGCAGTTGTTCCTCGCCAGGAAGGGCGACGGCACGTGGTTGGATCGAGAAGGCGCGGAAGCTGTGACACTCGATGAACATGGACACCCGGAAGGATTTACGCACATGGATCCGTTGTTGTGGATCAAGAACCCGAAGAACTTTGGAGACAACTTTGAGCCAAACGAAGGGGAAATCCACGTGTTGGTGGTGGTTCCTGAAGGTGCAAGCGCGGCAGCGCCAGCGGTGGCACCGTTAACAGCAGAGCAAATAAAGATAGCCGTGAGTGAGGCTCTCAGCGAACGCGATGAGAAGATGTCAGCATATTCGTTTTCCGAACTGAATACTGCAATGGAAGAGCGAATCATCAAGAAGATGCGGCTTACGGTCGACTATATCAAATTCAAGGAACCTGTGGATACAACGATCGCCCCGTATCGTTGGCTGGATGTCGCGGAAGATGCAGCAACTCAGCGGACCAACTACATGGACTACCTGACGACACACTTCAAGACAACATCGGAAGATGAGGAACTACAGTTGTTGGACGTTACTGACGACAAGACCACGTTGTCAGTATACGACCCACGGTTACCGTTTAGGATGAACGGAACTGCTGACGTGTTACTAGTTGATAGCAGATCTACGACGCATGATGAACCCCTGGCTGGCGTCCGCATAGTGATCGAACTGAAGAAGAAAGTGGGGCGTCATAATCGGCCACAAGCATTTAGACAACTTGTTTCTGCCAGTTTGAAAGCGCCGCTGAACTGTACTCCGATCGGTCTATTGACGGATTTGAACGACCACTGGCACTTCTCTTGGTTCAATGCGAAGAACGTTTTGACTCATCTCAGCATGAGATACCCAAAGAACGCGTTGAAGTTTATTGCAGCTGCCGTAGCTGACCCTGCCAGCTCGAAACCATTTCATGTCCCGTTCATCGATCAGCCGTTGACCAAATTCAAGATTGATGACTTCTTGGACATGCCTGATGATGGTGCAGCGGAGCTGATGGAGCGATACGAGTTGATGACCGATGTGGTGGAACCAGAGTTTCTCATGGCGAGGCGTATGGAGTATGCGCAACACTTGGTGCAGTCGATGCCCGCGTATGCTCACATGTATACGTAGATTTTCGTCTTAAGTAGAACCTCAGCAACGACTACTTCCTCTCCTCACAATCAACCGAGAGTATCAGTCGGTTTCCGCTAAATCTTCATCTTCTTCTGAAACCTCTCAGCGAGATTCGTGCACTTCGCACGAACTTCATGAACAGCGTAGAACTCCCTCAGCTCCTCCTCTGTCGGACCGTCATCAATATGGGTGGTGAAATCTACGACTTGGCGATAG
>MIQA02017961.1:0-19362 GCA_001887855.2 Sclerospora graminicola | reverse complement strand
CAAGCTTGGCGATCCAACGTTCGTAAATTCCTTCAACTTTACGTGTTTCTCCATCAAAAGATTTTCATTTTCACATCCAATAGACATCCTTACGCTATTTGCTTCCATCATTTTCTGTTCGTCATGCAGGGTTTTGATCGTCACTTGCTGGTTCAGCATGAATCCATCGTCTTCGTCATATATAATGCGCATACCCAAACCTTCGAAACTTCTCCAAGAGTCAAACTGTCCAGACATTTCACGTCATATAAAACGTCCACATAATGCTCTTCACTGACTGTAGCCAAAACGTCGGCTACATATACGCCCACCAAAATGATTTCCTCTTCAATTCGCTTGTAGAATAGGCACATATCCGTGCGATTCCGTAACAAACAATTTCACAACCGCCCCGCTTGCTTGTGGCCATACAGTGTCTTCGTGAGTTTTAACGCTAAACACTCCACTCCTTGTACCTCAAAATTTTCCATTATTCTTGCGTCCACAACCATATCTTTTGGCATAAACAAGTATATATCGTGTTCTTCTTCTAGTGCCTTAACATACGCGTTGGGTATGTCACCATGCAGCGCTCTTGCTCTCCACTTCCACGCCGGTGCAAGGATAATCTTCACCATGCCCATTACATTACCTTCACTACTGCGAGCGTTGACTCATATTCCAAACTTCTGCTCATTACCACACGCTAGAAATATTTCCTTGCATCGCTCCCGATTCCTGTTAGCATATATCTTTTCTTGAAGACCCACTTCGTATGTAACTGCGTAACTTCACTTGGGTTTCCTACAGTACTCCACACTGCTTTCGTTTAAATGCCTTGATTTTTTCGTCCATTGTAATCAGCCATTTGTCCTTGTCGGCTCTTTTCATCACTTTGCTGTAGTTTCTTTGGTCCATCTCTGTGACTAAGCTCACGTCTCTTTTCTCAACGTCATATGTTTATGTGGTGTAGTCGCTCTCAGAAAATCTTCCTGAGACGCGAACACCCACGGGGGTCCCAGACGACTGACTACCGGAGGGGGTACTCCGTCCATCCGAGTCATGATCCGATCCGGCTTCCTGCCGGCTGGATCGGTCGCTTCCATCCGCTTGATCGCGACTGCTCGATGTTGCATGTTGAAAGCTCACCTTGTGTACCCGTCAGTACTGGGTGGTTAGCTCTCCTGGTGGACCCTAGGGCGAAAAGTGTAAATCCGTCCAAAAGGGAGATGAGGGTTAGGACTAGGGGTAGCTCCTGGGCGGAAATCATCACCGGGGAGCTCGTCTGGCAATACACTTGAACTTTGTATAGTGCCAGCTGGGCCGAGAATAGTCGATCGGCCAGCTAAACCAATAAGACACGTGAAGTTTGTATAGTGCCGGCTGGGCCGAGAATAGTCGATCGGCCAGCTAAACCAATAAGACACTTGAAGTTTGTATAGTGCCGGCTGGACCGAGAATAATCAATCGGCCAGCTAAACCAATAATAATGAAGGGCGAATCCAAATGTGTATATGAGGCAGATACAACTCCACACCCTTCCACAGAAGGCCAAAATGTCACCACTTCCCAATACTTAATACCGTGTTCAAAACACGGGCGACTTGAGGCGAGTATACGAAGTCGCCGCGACTCCCGGTCAGAGGACTTCCGGTGGGTTAACTTAACCTTCCCCGGGCAAACCAATAACAGCAAGAGGGGACCTTGTTAGCCCTCTGCTGTGAACCAATAAAAGCGACTTGCGTCTAAGAAAGCGAAACGTATACTGATTTATCCTATGTCCAATACTCCCTTCGTGTAACCTACCTCAAATAACACGGCTGACCAGTCATGTACCTTACCCAACGCGACCCGGCTAACTCCGACTTTGTGTACCGGTCCGGCCGGTACACCAACCCCAAATGGTACCAACCCGACCGGTACACCGAACCCATATGGTACCAGTCCGAATGGTACATTGTACCCGGCCGGCTCGGCCGGATAGCCACCCATCCGTGCCTCTCGGCCGCTGACGCTAGCAATCCCTTGGCAGCCTCTCCTACGATCCAGGTGCCTACTCCTTTCACTAGAACAATCCTCTTCTTTCAGGCTCCCTTCTCTCCATCCTTACGAACAGTCCGCCATCTTGGCCGTCCGCCATCCGCGCCTCGGCCGTCAAACATCCATAGTCCAACCGTCTGCTCAGCCCGCCTGTCCGACTATCCACGCCCCTTGTCAGGTCCGCCGACTTGATTTCCAGTCCGGCGCCGCCTGGCCGCTTGTAGACTTCCTCGGCGGCGTCTTTTCGGCGCCCACACCCTTGGCCCGTATTTCCGCCAATCAGAATGCGCCCTTTGAAAAGTACTTTGTATTATTTCATAAGTCGCTTCACCACAGCCGCCCCTGAGTCGCGACACGGCCGCACAACGGTCGGGACACGATCTCACTCGAACTCACTTGACCCGATACCGCCCATCCATGCCTCGCTTTGGTACGTCACCCCACCACTTCATAATATCTCCATAACTCGGTCGGTCTCCACACTGGCTAGCAAGCATGCCCACCAATACTAACATTGTCTTGATTCACCTCCAGTCTTGCAAATTGACAAGGCCAACGTCTGCCGCCTTGTTCTCGTGGACGACGACTCGCCTGCCAGCGGGGTGGAGATCGCACAACCGCCGAAATCATCTCGCACTCCCGATCTGGTGCTGTCGACCGCTGACGCCGAGGCTGCGCTCCGCGTTCACGGCCAAGCCTGCGGCGACCGAGACAGACTGAAAGTCGTCGTTTCTTCCCTTCGGGCGGAGCTTCGATCCTGTCAGGACAACTATGAAGCTCTGTCTCAGAGCTTCAAAACTTCTTGCGCGATGCTGGACCGCCTGAACCCCCGGGTCGCCGAGCTGAAACTCAGTCGCAAAACAGCGGAGGATGAGGTGGCCCGCCTCAGGGCCATTGTGGGTCAGCTTACGGACGCTCTACAACGAGCGGGTGCGCCATCCGCCCCGATCTCCGAAACGGCGGGGATGGAAAAAAGGCTGGACGTGTTGACTGCCCAGGTGGATAGCTTGGAGCAAATCCAAGCCGACTTGGTCCGTCAACTCGCCGCTGCCAACCGCCGGGCTGATGAAGCCGCCGTTCGGGGTCCATCTCCCGAAATAATCAATCTCCAAGAAAAGGTGGCCGATCTCGAATGCCAAGTCGCCGTCCTGACGGGAGAGCGCAACCGCCTCCGCATGTTGGAAGACGTCGTCGAGCCTCTCCGGTCTGCCAATCAGGAATTGGTCCAACGATCCAAGCTTCAGCGTAAGTGCCTCATTTCCTCTTACGTGATGGCCCAGTCGCTTACAGTTTTTATTTTCTTGTCACTCCGCAGTTCAACAGCTAGAACAGCTGAAACAGCAATCTGCTAAAATTCCGGACATGTCTCGGGAGCTTACTCATCTTCGTACCCGGCTCCGCCAGGTGTCCCAAGACCTGGATAAGGTGCGGGACAACCGTGACCACCTGCGCGACTCCCACGCCCAGGCCCTTCGCCAAATCACGGATCTGGAGCGGCAGTTGCAAGAAGCCACTTCTCGGCAACAGGAGTTGCGGTCTGAGCTGTACCGGGCCCGCCAGGAGAATTCCGACGCCCATGCCATACTGGCTCGGGCGGACCGTGTTTGTCATGCCATGCTGGATAAAGAGGATCGTTTTAGGTCCTTGTTGTGTGGACTTCAAGACCAGCTTGAGGCGACTCAGAGCCAGGCCGCTCCCCTTTTTCGAGCTCCTCCCAAGGTACGGGAATCCGTCTTGTCTGTCTTGGGAATGGTGGATCAGTGGAAGACTTCTCCGCCGAACCCAACCCCGTTGCCCGCTGCAGCAGGGTCGGAACCTGAGGAATTTCCCGCCGGCTCCGACTCGCCCCTTGCCGGTCCCAGCTCTTCGTCCGCCCCGGCAGGATCGCAGGGCCAAAAACGTCCGGCCGGCTCTAGCCCCCCTTTGGCGGATGCCAGCCCGCCTAAGAAGAGGAAGCAGAGCGAATCCCCACCCTCGCGCCAATGTCCTCCAGACAGCCATACTGCCTTGGCCAGTCAAGCAACTGAGCAATACCAGCCTGGCTGATATCTCCAGTTCCCAACTCGCTCACTCTCTGTCCCGTCCGCCTCTCTGGTTGTTCCCACGATCTTACAAGGCACCATCTCCAGAGACTTGGAACCCTGACCTAATGGGATCGGGCGCCATCGACACACTCATGGAGACCGAGCCTTGGAAAATCTTGCACACCAAGATGCCGGATATGGGGCTTCCGTTCAATCCATGGTTCACGGAGTTCAAGGCGAGACTTCAAGATTCCACCGTGGCTCACGCTCGGGCCATCTGGGAGTCCACACACTTCCTGTACATCTCTACCGAGGGAAAGCGAGCGGACGAGTCCCTCCGCCGGTACTCCCTTGCCCGTAAGAATCGTCGGGGACGAGCTTCCGAGGCGTGGGTCCGTCTGTGTGCGTTCATCATGCAGGGTATCCGGGATGGTAAGTGTGACTTGGACCTGTTTCTCTTCCCGTTCATGCTCCATCTACCAAACCGCAGGAGTGGAAATGCGGCGGAAGGAGGGACGTGGTATCCCGGCCTAGGTGCGTTGGATCAGACCACCTCTCTTTCTCAATCTTTGGCGGCCATTGACCAGCAAGATCCTTGGCGCAATCAATACCGCGCACGGCCCTCCGACCACCCTGGGCTCCGGGTGACTCGGCTCCAAGGCAAGTATAGTCATCGACGGGGATGAGTAGTCGGGCTTGCTTTAATTCTTCCATTTCTCTCAGTTTTCCTTTTTTAATATATCCATCCGTTCCTCTTCCGTTCCCACTCCAAACATTCACTGTTGACTACTAACCGTGGTTAGTCTCGCCAGGCCTGCTCGGGGTTCGCCTAGAGGGACCTTTTATCGCTACAGGGCACTTCTTGGTCCGATCGGGCGTGGACGCCCTGTTCCCAGTTGCGGTCGCTATATTCCTCTTCCACGGGACGGCTGGATTCGGGCGAGGGGCCCTCGCCTCTAGCGGCCGGTTTGATTATCTCCGATAGTTTGTTCATCTCCGCCAATTCGTCCAACAATCCTGGATCCGAAACGGTGAGACCTGTCTGATCTCGCATGGCCAAGGTGGCTAGATGGTCTGCGCTGTTATTCCAGTCTCGTTTGACGTGCAGCAATTCGTGCTCCGGCCATCTCCGCAAGGCGGACATAACCCGATCGTTCAGCAGTCTCAGCCGCGGCACCTTGCAATCTATCTCTCCGGTGATTTGCCGGATCACTAGGTTGGAATCACCGCATATGATGATCCGCCCCTGTGTCCGGCCAGCCAACAGATCTAGGGAAAGCAGCAGTCCTCTATACTCCGCTTCGTTCACCGTGATGCCAGGCGTGAAATCCGAGGCGGCCGCGATCGCCTTCCATTCGGGCGGCTTCCACAAAATGGCACTATAGGCCCCGACCCCTTTCTTTACACTCGCCGACCCATCGAAACTCAAAACCATTAGTTCCTCCGTGGGTCCCACTGTTGGCGGCGGCAATACGATAATTTGTCGAGGCTGCTTCCGAGGTGCGATCGCTATCAGTGCTTCCTCCACTTCCGCCCTGGGAGTAATGCTGGCAGCCAGTGTGCCCAGTATTTCCTCCTCCCCTTTAGTACACTTAATCACTTCGAGGGACCACTGAGACAACAGAGCCGCCCATCTCCCCAGCCGACCGTCAATCCCGTTCGCCGTCAGGAGCCATGATAGGGTCGACCGTCTGGATAGTACTTTGATAGGCCGAGACACCAGCATTGTATAACACACATCCAAGATCCGTAATAGAGCCAGAACTTCTTTATCCACCAATCCGTAATTAACTTCATTAACTTTCAGGGTCCGGCTGGTGAAGGTCACGGGACAGTACACTCCATCGTGATCTTGCACGAGAGCGGCCGAGATGGCCCACTTGTTAGCGTAGATGATGACCACTGGAGTCTTATTAACATCGAAATGTTTCAAGACCGGTGTGGTCGCCATCTTCGCCTTTAACATGCCAAAAGCCACCATCGCTCGGGTCATATGGTCGTCCGGGCCGGCCGCGCCGGGGTCCGGCGGCCGGTCGCTTGTCTGGGCAGACAAGGGCGCTTCCCCATTGGCTGAACTACCTGAAAAGGGCGCTTCCCCATTGGCTGAAATAACCGAAAAGGGCGCTTCCCCATTGGCTGAAATAACCGAAAAGGGCGCTTCCTCATTGGCTGAAATTGCCGACCCGGCCTGCGTCTCCGCTTGCCTATCCTGCTCTCTCAGTTTATGGTAATCCACCTCCCGCAACTCATACAAGACCGCCGCATAGACTGCAAAATCCTCGATGAACCGACTGTAATAATTCAGGCTGCCCAAAAAGGATTGCATAGCCTTTAGGGATCGCGGGAAAGGCAGGTTACTCAAGGACTCCAAATCCTTCGGATTCGCCTCCAATCCGGCAATCGACACTTGATGACCCAGATAGGTCACCTTAGTCTTTCCCCAGAAACTCTTAACCACACTAATCGAAAGATTCCACTTTTCACACGTAATCATCAACTTCTCCACTTTGTCACACAGTAAATCCCAGGTAGTTGTCGTAACGAGAATGTCATCAATGTAAGACCGCCGCCCCAAAACTGAAGGTTTTGGGTCGGGGTCCGGGTCACCTTCGGCGAGCACATCCCCGACCAGAGCCGGATCTTGATCCGCCTTGATCTTGAAGTGTCCGTACAGCGCGTTATCTATCAGCCGTTGATAAATCTGCGGAGCATTCTCCAGACCGAACGGCATCCGGTTCCACTCGAACAACCCGAAAGGCGTCACGAATGCAGAGATCTCCCGTGCACGATCGGTCATAGAGACCACCCAGAATCCACTGGCCATGTCCAATGAGCAATACCACAAAACTTTATCCAAGTCCTCCAGCAGGTCGTTTATCAGCGGCATCGGATAAACCATCAGCTTCGTCAGCCGGTTCACCATCCGGTAATCGATGCACAACCTTATATCCACTCCATTCTTCTTAATAATAATTACAATGGGCGAAGCCCATGGCGAGGTGGACGGCTGTATTATCTTGGTGGCCAGCAAACCCTTGATAAGCTCTGACAGCTTTTCCCGGTACTGGGGGGCGACTCTTCGGCATCTCTGTGCGACCGGCTTGGCGCCTCCCACATCAATATCACATACCGCCCCATGGGCGGCCGGGGGAAGTGCGTTCCCTGGTCCGATCAACAGATGTCGTCTTTTCCATATAATATCCTTCAATCTGCTGATCTCTTCCGGGGTGTTCACATCCGGATCTCCCACTTGTAGATCGTCGATAGTGACTGCTGGGGGGCAGGGGGTCACCTCAGGTAGCACCGCCATCTGATCCTCCATGCCTTCAACATATAGCTCGCCCCCTTCATGAATGCAGACTTGGTCGGCTTTGGCTGCTTCGGGATCTTGCTCGGCCGGCTGGGCCGATCCGCCTTCGGCTATTTCCGAATTCTGCTCGGCCGGCTGGGCCGATCCGCCTTCACCTCGGTCGTCACACCGACTGTCATCGGGGTTGACCGCATATGCAACTCTGCCTGGTCCTTTCTCCCGACCCTGTCGTTCGCCCGTCTCCCTCTGAGTGGGCAAAACCAGTTCCGCGATCGGGGCGTAGCTTCGGCCAATACATTCAGCCGGATCCGGCGACGGCCGGCTCCGCGTCAATATTTTAGAAGGGGTCCGGTACTCGGGTTTATCCACCATCGGAGTCTGGTCCTCTTCTAATTCTTCCTCTTCGCTGACCAGATCGGTGGTTGCCTGAAAAGCCAGGTTTTGCCACTCAATATAGCGTCTTGAACCAATAGTGACATAGCCCGGCCGGCGGGGGACTTTATCCTCGGCCAGCCACATTCCAATAATCACATCTTCATGCAAGGTGAGGGGCTTTTCAGAGATGTTGGTCACGCTTATGAAGTTGAGATGACCACCCCCTTTAACGAACGATGGTACCCAGCACTCGCCCCTTGTCAGCCATAACTTACTCCGCCGGTCGTGTGGTCGTAACATTACTTCCACCGCTTTTCCCACTGGCACCGTTACAAACTGACCTAGCTTGAGGAACTGGACGTGGGCGCCATATAAGGGCCGCCGGCCGGCCAGCTGGATCTGTACCTCGTCCGGCAACGTCAATGTTCCATGCGATAAGTCCAGCCGTATACCGGCCGGGACCATAAAATCCATGCCCAAAATTGCATCCTGCCCGGCCAGCTTGCCTACCCAGGCGGTAAAGTAATATACCAACGACCCAGCTAACGTAATCTTGACTCTTGTCCTTCCTTGGGTCATGTATGAACTTTCTCCAATGCCGATACATTCCTGCTGCTTCGTCTCGTCTATCTCACACCCCACCTTACGAGCAAAGGTGGTGTCTACGATAGACACTTCTGCGCCAGAGTCGAACAGCATGGTAGCTTTTTGTTTATTGATTTTTCCATCCGCCTTGGCCTGCTTGAACCATTTATCCGGCGAGTGATACTTCCAATAACCTCGCGACTCGCCAGGTAACAAGTTCCATTCCATTCGCACTTCAGACCGGGAATACTCATCCGTCCGTATACTGCTTACCAGGAAGGGGTCAGCCGTACCGGCCGGGGACCGGGTGACGTAATCGTCAAACTTACATGTATTGTCGGTTATCCTTTGCTTTGCTTCTTGGTTATCCTCTTTACCGACATATGCATAGATACTAACACTAGACCGCTCGGCTCGAACCAGATTCCAACCTGGCGAGCGGTCTAGTTTAACATCTTTTCCGCTCCGGGTGGCAACATTCCAGCATGCTTGGTCGGGACGTACCACTTCTTCAACAGGTTGTAGAATTCTTCCATTGGGCACAGTCCCGCCTCATGCACCTCCCCGCAAGCCTTACACGTGAACAGACAGTGTTCCGCCGGGTGTCCCTTCTTCTCGCACTTCTTGCACGTCAGCCGCTTCCAGCAGCTCCGGTCGTCATGCTTGATGGCCCACAGTGGGTGCACTTGCGCCTGGGGTAATCCTGGTCAGCTCGAGCCGGAAAGCTCTTCGACTGACCGGAACCGGCTGGCAGCCTGGACGGCTGACTGGCTTCTGCCGAGAAAAGGTACCGATACTGTTCCTCCTCAGACTCGCCCCCGGATCGCTGATACTCCTCTTCCGAGCTGGTCGCGTCTGACTCTCGGGTGACCATGCGGACGGCTCGGGCCGTCCTGGTAGATGGCGGCCGGCCTCCTTGATCCGCGTTAAATCGGGACTTGAAACGGCCGGTTCCGACTGCCGCTTTGGGGCCTTGCTTTTTCGCCCTTAGGTACGTGCGCAACGTCAATTCCAGCTCCGTCGTATTCTTCAACCGCAGTAACGCCAGCTGGTCTGCTAGCTCCCGATCGTCCAACGTGCTGATGAAATGTTCCACGTGTTCACGGGCGGCTTTCGACCGGCTGGTGTCTTCTTTGACGGGGATATCCGCTCTCATGCCAGCGACATTTAAGCGATGGAGATACTCCAGGGGGGTCTCATCCGCTCGCTTCTTGGTGTGGAAATATTGTCGCGCCGCTGACATTCCAGCTCCGCCGTATTGTTCCTCGAACGCACCGGCCAATCCCCTCCAATTTCCTCGGGTTTCCCGGCTGAGCTGTTGGATCCAGTTTTTCGCTGGTCCTTTCATCAAATCCCCGAAGATCAGGCATTTCTCATAGTCCGACGTCCGGTCTCTGAGAAATGCCGACTTCGTCTTGCTCAACCATCCTCGGGCCTGGTCCTCGTCCGTGTCGCGTCCGGTGAAGTTTTTCAGCTCGGACGTGGCCGACATTCGCACCCTCGTGATCGCTCCCGAATCCGCGTCAAACGCTTGGGCCGAGGCCATATGGGCTCGGCGGGCCATTCCCAGATCCAAGTCATCCGGATCGTAATGGTACTTGGCCGACTTGACGGATTCCATATCCACGTCGTTGAGAGACAGCTTCCTGTTCGTTGGCCGATGTCCGGTCCGGCGACCTGTCTGGCGGCTCGGCGGGGTGGCATGGGGTTCACTTTGCTTGGACTGCACCGACTCCATGTCTTCATCACTCGGCTCCCTCGCATAGTACTGGACTGGTCCGGGAGCCTGTGTTCCACGACGAGCTGGCTGGTCCGGTGACTTCGGACTGCCGCGGCTGGCGCTCAGCCTACGTTGCTCTTCCAAATATCGCTCCATCATCGCCGAGAACATGTTTTGCAGGTGATCCGGTACCTGAGGAGCGACTTGAGGGGCGGCTTGAGGGGCAGCCGGGCTGCCAGATTGGCATTCCTTCTTAATCCGCCCATCCGCGTCTTTGTCTTCCTCCTTCGGTTCTGGATCCGCCGTCGCTGTCCGCCAGGCCTGTACGCTGTACTGGCCGGCGTTCTTCCGCTCGGGCGTACCCGGATCCTCACGTCCTCAAGTCTCATGGCTGTCGCCACACGCGCTGCTCCCCTTGGGCCAAGCGTCATGCGGGTGATACCCACTGATGAATCAGATGAGTCTGCTTCCGAAGGGGCAGACTCGTACTGCGAAGAGCCTGAGTGTATCCCGGCTGGTTTGCTTGTCGCCGGCGGCGTGGACGGCGCCACTCCAGTCGTAGCTGTCATCTTTTTCGACGGCGGCGAGCAACCCACTAGCGGTACCAAGTGGTCGTGCAGGGCGCTGGACGCCTCCTTCAACTTGTCCATCTTCAGATCAAACAACTCGTTCGGATCAAACACGCCGGTGTTAATGCCGGCTTGTTTGAGTTGATCGAATAGTCCTCTAATAAGGGACACGTGGCCGTCTGAGAGAGTTGGGGGAGAGACGGGACCTTTCAATCCGCCTATGATCTTCGGCCGTGTTATTTTCAGCACCTTATCCGTCCGCAAGAATTGCCCCAACTCGTGAAGATGGAAAGCACGCTCCAAGTCTATATCCGTCGATAGGCCGTCCTGCTTCTCTTCTTCCTCTTCGAATCGCGGTTTGTCTTTGTAGGTCGGATAATCCAATTCCTGCCAATCCGGTTTCTTTAGGGGTAGGGGGGCCAGATCGCGACTTGGTCCCGATCCGGCCGGCTTCCCACTCCGGTCGTATCCGACTTCCGCTTTTTCTTCCTTGATTTTTTCTTTTATATCCATAATATGCATTTGTTCGTTAGGATCATGGTCGGAACCATGATCCTTCCTCGGACTATGGCGACTTGCACCATAGTCCGATCCGGCTCCATCCGTGTAGCGGCCGGCACTGCAGTAAGTAGTACCGTAATCCGCCCCCGGCGGAGCCTCTAGGGGAGTAACTTCTTCTTTAATGTCAACCTCGAACTCCCCCAATCCGAGGCGACCATCGCATCCTTCCATCTTCAGCAGCATTGGGGGCGATATGCCTTCCCCCAATGCACCCGACACAACATCGTCAACAAATTTGACAGGTTTAGGTCTTTCGCCCGCTAGGGACTCGCGGTGATATCCAGGGTCACCAAGAGATCCGGGCACGCGCACCATTGTGGTGTAGTCGCTCTCAGAAAATCTTCCTGAGACGCGAACACCCACGGGGGTCCCAGACGACTGACTACCGGAGGGGGTACTCCGTCCATCCGAGCCATGATCCGATCCGGCTTGAGGCCGGCTGGATCGGTCGCTTCCATCCGCTTGATCGCGACTGCTCGAATGTTGCATGTTGAAAGCTCACCTTGTGTACCCGTCAGTACTGGGTGGTTAGCTCTCCTGGTGGACCCTAGGGCAAAAGTGTAAATCCGTCCAATAGGGAGATGAGGTGTAGGACTAGGGGTAGCTCCTGGGCGGAAATCGTCACCGGGGAGCTCGTCTGGCAATATACTTGAACTTTGTATAGTGCCGGCTGGGCCGAGAATAGTCGATCGGCCAGCTAAACCAATAAGACACTTGAAGTTTGTATAGTACCGGCTGGACCGAGAATAATCAATCGGCCAGCTAAACCAATAATAATGAAGGGCGAATCCAAATGTGTATATGAGGCAGATACAACTCCACACTCTTCCACAGAAGGCCAAAATGTCACCACTTCCCAATACTTAATACCGTGTTCAAAACACGGGCGACTTGAGGTGAGTATACGAAGTCGCCGCGACTCCCGGTCAGGGGACTTCCGGTGGGTTAACTTAACCTTCCCCGGGCAAACCAATAACAGCAAGAGGGGACCTTGTTAGCCCTCTGCCGTGAACCAATAAAAGCGACTTGTGTCTAAGAAAGCGAAACGTATACTGATTTATCCTATGTCCAATACTCCCTTTGTGTAACCTACCTCAAATAACACGGCTGACCAGTCATGTACCTTACCCAACGCAACCCGGCTAACTCCGACTTTGTGTACCGGTCCGGCCGGTACACCAACCCCAAATGGTACCAACCCGGCCGGTACACCGAACCCATATGGTACCAGTCCGAATGGTACATTGTACCCGGCCGGCTCGGCCGGATAGCCACCCATCCGCGCCTCTCGGTCGCTGACGCTAGCAATCCCTTGGCAGCCTCTCCTACGATCCAGGTGCCTACTCCTTCCACTAGAACAATCCTCTTCTTTCAGGCTCCCTTCACTCCATCCTTACGAACAGTCCGCCATCTTGGCCGTCCGCCATCCGCGCCTCGGCCGTCAAACATCCATAGTCCACCCGTCTGCTCAGCCCGCCTGTCCGACTATCCACGCCCCTTGTCAGGTCCGCCGACTTGATTCCCAGCCTGGCGCCGCTTGGCCGCTTGTAGACTTCCTCGGCGGCGTCTATCCGGCGCCCACACCCTTGGCCCGTATTTCCGCCAATCAGAATGCGCCCTTTGAAAAGTACTTTGTATTATTTCATAAGTCGCTTCACCACATTTAGGTGTATTCACTCATGTCTGTCGCCTCTTCTTGTGTTTTGCGCATGTACCTGTGCGCCTAGGAGCAAAGCGTTCCGTGTCTTTCCTGCTCCAGACTGACTTCTTCCTACCTTTCTTCTTGCACTTCTATGCGAACTCACCTGAGTCTCCTTCGCAGCTTGCTCGCTGGCTCTTTTTATCTCTCTATAATTTCTATCCTGAAACAATCTATCACTCGATTCACACTTTAATTCTTTAATTTCAGTATGTAACTCCACAGATGATCCTTGTTGTACGTCAAGACCTTTCACGATATCTTCCTCGTTCCGTTCAATCACCGAAATCACCACGTCACTAACCTTTCTTCGGAATGTCCACACCTCTCGATATCGAAAATACTTTCCTTTCTAGTTAAGACGCTCATAGACCCATTTTGGTTTACTGAAAGTCCCCCGACGGGATTGTTTAAGGTTTCAACCCTCACGCCCACGAATTTTGAACACGTTTTACTAATTGGAAAGCTTTTCGTGGAGATAACATCGTGGAAGATCGTGATTATGTTTTGATTTTTCGTATCTCTCCTTTTTTTTAATTGGTTAGTCCGGTCGGTTGAAAAAAAAAATCCGAGCCGACCTTTACGGTACTTATATGCGGTACCGCCCCTGATCTGTCCTCCGGTGATGATTTCCACCGGAGAACTACTCATTCCCAAAGAAACGCCTCCTCCGACCTGATTAAGAAAAACTGTTATCATCTACAGTTCACCTGAGTGTGTGTAGCCACCGAATACCAATGGGTACTCAAAGTGGTTTCGTTAGATTATGTCGCACTTGATGACCAGTCTTCCGACCGGGATGATCTGGTCCGTCATCCTAGTGATGATTCGTCCGATCTTGATGCTAATCAGGATCAACGGAGTACCCCCCCCCCGACAATTGGTCGTCAGGGCCAGTGGGAATATGACTTCCTCCCAAAACTTCTGTTATGTAGTTGGAAATTGGGCCCACCACAATGGTACTCTGTCATCCAGGTCTTGGTCCAAGTCAGCCTTGATCTGGCTGGACCGGTCGTTCCCATCACCTTGGCCGTTACGTCTGGAATGGTCCATCTTGTTAATTCCACCTGGGGTACACGTCAGCACAGGTGGTTACACTCTTCTGGTGGACTGTCGGGCGAAAAGTAAAGAAGCCGGTTAAGACAGGTGGATGAGGGTTAGGACTAGGGTTACAATACAACTTAACAGTGTTTTAAACACGGGCGACTTGAGTGAGTATAGAGGTTTTCAAATAACACCCGGTCAGGGGACTTCCGGTGGTTTCTAAAAGCATCTCCACGCAAATCAATGGCAACGAGCGGGGGCCTTGTTAACCCTCTGCTGTGAACCAATAGCGACTTGTGTCTTAGAAAGAGAAACGTATACTGATTTTATCCCTCAATCCAATATAGACTTGTCGTGTACCTTACCCAAAATTGAGCAGCCAACCTGAGCGCTTATGTACCTTACCCGAAATACCGCAGCCAACCTCAACACTTTCGTATCTTACCCGAAAAAGAGTGCCCAGCCTGGATGGTTGCTCGTGTCGACCTGGACGGCATCTTACACTACCCAGGGTGGCCCGGCCATCATCTCCAATATCGTCTTCTTGGCCACCCGTTTAGCTGTCGATACCTCACCTGGCTATCACAGGGATATGACCTCCCTGGAGCCTCGCATACATTCTTTGACTGCCTGCTGCCACTATCAGCCACCTTGTAACAAAGCTTGATCTGGCTGGTCAATCCTGAACAGCATTGCTGACCTTGCTCAACGTGACCGGAGCGTTTCCCGTTAGTCCTTATGTCCTTGCTTTCGCTCCACATTCATATGCTGGTAGGCGCCACGGAGCCCTTATAAACTTTTCATGACCATCATCCCGACTTCGTATCCGACTCTAAACAGCCATCCTGGCCGACAAATGGGGCCAATCAGAAACGACGCCAGCCAGGGTTACGTTACATCACGCAGTTGATTCATCTTGGAACCACATAACCACAACTTAATGCGTTTCGTTATCTACGATGGGGGTAGAACTCTATACCGCATCACAAATGGAGTGTGGGCTGATGGCAGTTTACGAGCTTTTGAGCGATGAAGCTTTCCCCCGGAGAACAACCCCGTTTCGAAAAAGTCACCCCCCCACCTGATCAGGAATGTCTATTCATCTAGATTCCACCTGAGTGAGTTAAACTACTGCAAACCAATGATGACACATGGTGAGATAAAACTAAAATGTGGTAAAGTGGTTCCAGGATGAATCTACTGCTGGATATGAAACAGACCTGGCTGGAGGCATTTCTGATTGGCCCATATTGCCGGCTGGGATAACTGCTTTTGAGTGATCTTCAAAGCCGAGATGATGGTCGCAAGAAGTAGATGGGAGGGCACAGTGGCACCTACCAACATAGGGATGTGGAGATAAGAACATACGGACTAACTGGAAGTGTTCCAGTCACGTGGGTCAGGTCAGCCATGTTGTTCGGCATTGACCGGCATAATCAAGCTTGTCTATGAGGTAGCCGATGGTGCGTGCAGGCATTCAAAGGAGTGCGCGATGCTCCAGGGATGTTAGATCCTTGTGGTTGCGGTAGATGGGTGGTCATGAGAAAGACATTGAAGAGGAAGGTCAAGCTACTCTATTTTGTGTGAGATGATCGCTACAGTTTTGGGTAACGTACACAAGCGTATGGCCGGGTAGCTGCTGTATCTTGTGAAAGGTGCACCATAGGTGTATATAGAGTTTAGAGATAAAATCAGTATACATTTCTCTTTCTAAGACACAAGTCGCTATTGGTTCACATCAGAGGGTCAAGGCCCGCCATCAGTTTGCCCGGGGAAGGTTATTACAAACCCACCGGAAGTACCCTGACCAAGTGTGATTTGGAAAACTCTATACTCACCCCAGTCGCCCGTGTTTATAACACTGTTAAGTTGTATTGGAAGGGAAAGCGAAGTTTTGGCTTACTATGGAAGATTGTGGAGTATTGTTTGGATTTCACGACTACACGTAAGTCGAGAAGAGCGTAACCACCAATGCTGACGGGTAATCAAGGTGAGATTAGGCAAGATAGATCATTCAGGTCGTCACAGCAAGGGTGATGGAAGGGACCGTTCCAGCCAATTCGATGCTGACTTGGACTAAGACCTGGATGGACGGAGTACGCCCTCCGACAGTTAGTCGTCTTGCCCCCCCCCCCCCGAGGTGTTCGAACCTCAGAAAGAATTTCCGATCGCGACTACACCACAAAATTACGGATCTAGTCGTTTCATGGTAACCGGTCGTAAGACCGGGATGATTTGGCCGCTTGTCCTAGCGGTGAATTGTCCGGTCCAGAGATCGACCAAAATTTGCGGAGTCCCCCCCCCCCCTCCAATAATTTGTCGTCCGGGCAAGTGGGAATCCGAGCTCCTCAAAGAACTTCGGTTTTGTATTTAGAAATCAGCTCCACCACAATGGTGTGCGTGTCCAAATTTCCAGGTGAACTTGGATATCACCCTGATTCTACTGAAGATGAAATGATTTAAAGATCAATGTGGAGGAATCATTTTAGAGTGTGTTGGAGAAAGGTGTATCGACTTCGATACTGTCCAAGTTCAAAGGAAGCGATGATCGACCTGGACGGGCGGAGTGACATGTCGATGATAAAGATGAAATTACTCCCCAGAAGGCTCCGACCGAAGCCGGTCCGGGTTATGGGAAAACTAACTATAACCTGGGAAAGGGTCGAGATCGGGAGCTCGATCTTATGTATACAGAAAAACTCGGAAAAGAACGCAAAAAGGGAGCGGATCAATCCGATTATATTTTACATCCAAGTTGAAGATATTTGAGGATGATGATGAAAAATGTTGGGGTAATCATCGATAAGGATCTCGAACGAGCATTTTACCTAGGTGAGTTAAGTAAATTTCTGAAGACCAATCCAGTCATGAAAAACATTATTCGCCCCAAGCTTTTCGGGAAGTTGGAAGGTCTCTGGCACCCAACTCGATCTAATTAGACACTGATCAAGGAGGACGGTATTACCCCCTGTGACTATGATGTGAACGAACTTTGGATTTTGATAACAAAGTGATCAAGGAGACCATGGTAGCGCTACATGAGCACCTGGTATCGTTGTCCGGGCGAATCACCTGGAATACTACCGCTGGTCAATACTTCCCACCGATCGCGACTGATCAAACATCCCAAGGCCAACGTTATACAGGACAACGACACGGGCTACGGACCGGCCTGTCCGTCGGAATAACCCGCATACGTTTGGTCCGAAAGGAACCCGGCTGATCGGCCCCAAGATTGAAGCTCAGAGATGGGAAGAAAACCGGAAGCCGGTCGAGTCGGGTCGTCGGAAGATAGATATAAGGTCGTTCAGGGTACTGTGGAGGGTACTGTGGAGGGTAATCAAGCCTCCAGGAATAACTTTGCACCATGTTGGAGCGGGCTTAGCTGCTGACCAGTCGTAATTCGAGCGTTGTTGCCATGATCGTTCTTGATCTGGTTCATAATGCTGCGATCCACGTTGTTCCTGTAAGAAACGTTTCATTATGAATGCAAACATGGTTCGCATCTGGGCCGGGACTCCGGTCATAATACGGAATTGGTCCGATCCGATGGACATGCCTAACTTAATCGCTAAGCTGACCAGAAAAATTACCAGGGCGACCCGACAAATCAACCCCGATTAATGATATTGATATGGAATTGGTCGGAGGAACAAGTCAGCATTTCGATCTGGACGATCTAGACCTGGGGATGCCTCGTAGGGCGAATATGACCTCGGCCTGATTTTAATGAGAGTTTAGTTCAGCGAATGAAGCGGTTTTCCTATGAGACAAGACGCCAGAAGGAGAGACAAGTCTGGTATTCGCCGACCTGATAAAAGGTCCGGCCAAGAACTGGCAGAACAATTAAGTCGGGAAGCCCGGTCGACGTAGTTGCGGCTGTGTACCGACTTTGAGGTACGGTATTTGTTAGTTAGAGGAATCGGGCGCGAAAGATGACTATCTTACGAAAAAAAGGTCAGATGAAACGCCGATCGAGTACTTACACCGTTTAAAGTTAGTCCTTCTATGGGATGAAATGCAGATCAAGGAGCACAAGCATGTTAACATGGCTCCGAACAGGTCGCACATTTCATAACCTGGCCGACCTTTTGACGCTTCTCCGATTAAAAACGGCTGAAGAATTGGAGCAGACGCTGCGGACGCTGTGGACGCTGTGGACGCTGCAACGAGTCAAGCGTCGGGATCCGAAAGTTGAAATTAAGTCGAACGGATCCGAAGGTTGAAATTAAGTCGAACATATAGACGACGCTTGCGACCCGACCCCCGAGAGCGGTCCGGATGATCGCGGTCGAGTTGGATACTGCCAGGTCCAAGAGAACAGAGGCCAATCGAGTCTAGGTTTCGATGAGGTATAGTACTGCCACGTTTTTACGGTCGAATCTGTACCCTAACCAACGTCGACGATCACTAGTGCCGACTGGAAGCGGTCATCAGCCCGACCAGGACCGACCCCGCCGGAAATCTGTCCACTGCGGTTTCGACCAAACATAACGATCGCGATTGTTGAAAGCGAATGACTTGTGGAAGGTGCGATCGGAAGGGTCATCCCTCTGATCATTATATTTTATTCTATAAGGCATGTGGGAAGATTCACGAGGTCAGCCTATGCCCGATCGAGGATTTGTTTAACCAAATGCGGAAGTGGTACGTGACAACCAAGCACTGGGATGCTTCCACCTGATGTCGAACAAATGTTAAACTAATGCGCTCGCCAGGTTGGAATCTAGGTCAGGCGAAGTGGTCTAAGTTGTTCAGTACGTTAGTAACACAAGTAAACATGAAGAAAAAGCGATCACGGACGTAAGATATTCTGTTTCAAATGGTGCTGCTCGGTGTCCGATTTATAGCCTCAGAGAGAACGTATATTTCCGATTGAATGCCATTATAGAGATAAACCTGCTGGCCGGTGAATCTCGTGGATATTGAAGTATCACTCCCCCGGCAAGGGGATTAAACAAGCAAAAGCGAATAGAAACCATATATATAACGAAACGGACACTACATTATTTTACTCTGTAGTTGAAGTCCCAATTATCGAATCCTCCTTTGCTCGTATGGTTGGATGTCACATAGACGTTACTCAGAGACAAGAATGAGTCGGGATCGGTGAAAGTTCTTACATTACGGAAGGCCGATCACGGGTCCAGCTCACCTTGGCCGGTTCCCTGGTCTACGATTTTATACTGGGGTCGGCCGGCTAGCTGGTCAGGATGTCATTGTTGGGATGGATTTATGGTCCCTGCTGGTATACCACTCGACCGTTCCCATGGAACCCTGACCCTACCAGACGAAGAACGGTACAGCTATCTGGCAAGCGTCCGCTGTACAGTATGCGTACCCAAATGGTGAAGATGGGTAGAACGAAAATATTTCGTCGCCCGATCGGCAACAGAAATGATGGTTAAATCGTTGTGAACGATAGGTCTCGTCTTTTTTATCAAGGAAGTCTGCAA
>MIQA02017956.1:0-29925 GCA_001887855.2 Sclerospora graminicola | reverse complement strand
GATATAAAAGAAAAAAATCAAGGAAGAAAAAGCGGAAGTCGGATACGACCGGAGTGGGAAGCCGGCCGGATCGGGACCAAGTCGCGATCTGCCCCCCCTACCCCTAAAGAGACCGGATTGGCAGGAATTGGATTATCCGACCCACAAAGATAAACCGCGTTTCGAAGAGGAAGAAGAGAAGCAGGACGGCCTATCGACGGATATAGACTTGGAGCGTGCTTTCCATCTTCACGAGTTGGGGCAGTTCTTGCGGACGGATAAGGTGCTGAAAATAACACGGCCGAAGATCATAGGCGGATTGAAAGGTCCCGTCTCTCCCCAACTCTCTCAGACGGCCACGTGTCCCTTATTAGAGGACTATTCGATCAACTCAAACAAGCCGGCATTAACACCGGCGTGTTTGATCCGAACGAGTTGTTTGATCTGAAGATGGACAAGTTGAAGGAGGCGTCCAGCGCCCTGCACGACCACTTGGTACCGCTAGTGGGTTGCTCGCCGCCGTCGAAAAAGATGACAGCTACGACAGGAGTGGCGCCGTCAACGCCGCCGGCGACAAGCAAACCGGCCGGGATACACTCAGGCTCTTCGCAGTACGAGTCTGCCCCTTCGGAAGCGGACTCATCTGATTCATCGGTGGGTATCACCCGCATGACGCTTGGCCCAAGGGGAGCAGCGCGTGTGGCGACGGCCATGAGGCTTGGAGGACGTGAGGATCCGGGTACGCCCGAGCGGAAGAATGCCAGCCAGTACAGCGTACAGGCCTGGCGGACGGCGACGGCGGATCCAGAACCGAAGGAGGAAGACGAAGACGCGGATGGGCGGATCAAAAAGGAATGTCAATCTGGCAGCCCGGCCGCCCCTCAAGTCGCCCCCCAAGTCGCCCCTCAAGAGAGCCTTCAGGTGCCGGATCACCTGCAAAACATGTTTTCGGCGATGATGGAGCGATACTTGGAAGAGCAGCGTCGGCTGAGCGCCAGCCGCAGCAGTCCGAAGTCACCGGACCAGCCGGCTCGTCGTGGAACGCAGGCGTCCGAGCCAGTCCAGTACTATGCGAGGGAGCCAAGTGACGAAGACATGGAGTCGGTGCAGTCCAAGCAGAGTGAACCCCATGCCGCCCCGCCGAGCCGCCAGACAGGTCGCCGGACCGGACGTCGGTCAACGAATAGGAAGCTGTCTCTCAGCGACGTGGATATGGAATCCGTCAAGTCGGCCAAGTACCATTACGATCCGGATGACTTGGATCTGGGGATGGTCCGCCGAGCCCATATGGCCTCGGCCCAAGCGTTTGATGCAGATTCAGAAGCGATCACGAGGGTGCGAATGTCGGCCACGTCCGAGCTGAAAGACTTCACCGGACGCGACACGGACGAGGACCAAGCCCGAGGATGGCTGAGCAAGACGAAGTCGGTATTTCTCAGAGACCGGACGTCGGACTATGAGAAATGCCTGATCTTTGGGGATTTGATGAAAGGTCCAGCGAAAAACTGGATCCAACAGCTCAGCCGGGAAATCCGAGGAAACTGGAGGGGATTGGCCGGCGCGTTCGAGGAACAATACTGTGGATCTGGAACATCGGCGGCGCGGCAATATTTCCACACCAAGAAGCGGGCGGATGAGACCCCCCTGGAGTATCTCCATCGCTTAAATGTCGCTGGCATAAGGGCGGATATCCCGGTTAAAGAAGATGCCAGCCGGTCGGAAGCCGCTCGTGAACATGTGGAACATTTCATCAGCACGTTGGACGATCGGGAGCTGGCAGACCAGCTGGCGTTACTGCGATTGAAGAACACCACGGAGTTGGAATTGACGTTGCGCACCTACCTAAGAGCGAAGAAGCGAGGCCCCAAGGCGGCAGTTGGAACCGGCCGTTTCAAGTCCCGATTTAACGCGGATCAAGGAGGCCGGCCGCCATCTACCAGGACGGCCCGAGCTGTCCGCATGGTCGCCCGAGAGTCAGACGCGACCAGCTCGGAAGAGGAGTATCAGCGATCTGGGGGCGAGTCTGAGGAGGAACAGTATCGGTACCTTTTCTCGGCAGAAGCCAGCCAGCCGTCCAGGCTGCCAGCCGGGTCCGGTCAGTCGAAGAGTTTTCCGGCTCGAGCTGACCAGGATTACCCCAGGCGCAAGTGCACCCACTGCGGGTCCATCAAGCATGACGACCGGAGCTGTTGGAAGCGGCTGACGTGCAAGAAGTGCGAGAGGAAGGGACACCCGGCGGAACACTGCCTGTTTACGTGTAAGACTTGCGGGGAGGTGCATGAGGCGGGACATTTGCCCAATTGAAGAATTCTACTACCAGATGAAGAAGTGGTACGTCCCGACCAAGCATGCTGGAATGCTGCCGCCCGGAGTGGAAAAGATGTTAAACTAGATCGCTCCCCAGGTTGGAATCTGGTTCGAGCCGAGCGGTCAAGTGTTAGTATCTATGCATATGTCGGTAAAGAGGATAATCAAGAAGCAAAGCAAAGGATAACCGACAATACATGTAAGTTTGACGATTACGTCACCCGGTCCCCGGCCGGCACGGCTGACCCCTTCCTGGTGAGCAGTATACGAACGGATGAGTATTCCCGGTCTGAAGTGCGAATGGAATTAAACCTGTTACCTGGCGAGTCGCGAGGTTATTGGAAGTATCACTCGCCGGATAAATGGTTCAAGCAGGCCAAGGCGGATGGGAAAATCAATAACCAGAGAGCTACCATGCTGTTCGGCTCTGGCGCAGAAGTGTCTATCGTAGACACCACCTTTGCTCGTAAGGTGGGGTGTGAGATAGACGAGACGAAGCGGCAGGAATGTATCGGCATTGGAGAAAGTCCATACATGACCCAAGGAAGGACAAGAGTTAAGATTACGTTAGCTGGGTCTTTGGTATATTAATTTACCGCCTGGGTAGGCAAGCTGGCCGGGCAGGATGCAATTTTGGGCATGGACTTTATGGTCCCGGCCGGCATACGGCTGGACTTATCGCATGCAACATTGACGTTGCCGGAAGAGGTACAGATCCAGCTGGCCGGCCGGCGGCCCTTATATGGCGCCCACGTCCAGTTCCTCAAGTTAGGTCAGTTTGTAACGGTGCCAGTTGGAAAAGCGGTGGAAGTAATGTTACGACCACACGACAGGCGGAGTAAGTTATGGCTGACAAGGGGCGAGTGCTGGGTACCATCGTTTGTTAAAGGGGGTGGTCATCTCAACTCTATAAGCGTGACCAACATTTCCGAAAGACCCCTCACCTTGCATGAAGACGTTATCATTGGAATGTGGCTGGCCGAGGACAAGGTGCCCCGCCGGCCGGGCTATGTCACTATTGGCTCAAGACGCTATATCGAGTGGCAAAATCTGGCTTTTCAGGCAACCACCGATCTGGTCAGCGAAGAGGAAGAATTAGAAGAGGACCAGACTCCGATGGTGGATAAACCCGAGTACCGGACCCCTTCTAAAATATTGACGCGGAGCCGGCCGTCGCCGGATCCGGCTGAACGTATTGGCCGAGGCTATGCCCCGATCGAGGAACTGGTTTTGCCCATCCAGAGGAAGCCGGACGAACGACGGAATCGGGAGAAGGGACAAAGCAGAGTCATATGTGAGGATAAGCCCGATGGCGGATGGAATGATGACCGAGGTAAAGGCGGATCGGCCCAGCCGGGTGATCAAAATTCGGAAATAGCCGAAGTCGGATCGACCCAGCCGGTCGATCGAAATTCGGAAATAGCCGAAGGCGGATCGACCCAGCCGGTCGATCAAGATCCCGAAGCAGCCGAAGCTGACCAAGTCTGCATTCATGAAGGGGGCGAGCTATATGTTGAAGGCATGGAGGATCAGATGGCGGTGCTACCTGAGGTAACCCCCTGTCCCCCAGCAGTCACTATTGACGATCTACAAGTGGGAGACCCGGATGTGAACACCCCGGAAGAGATCGGCAGATTGAAGGATATTATATGGAAAAGACGACATCTGCTGATCGGACCAGGAAACGCACTCCCTCCGGCCGCCCATGGGGCGGTATGTGACATTGATGTGGGAGGCGCCAAGCCGGTTGCACAAAGATGCCGAAGAGTCGCCCCCCAGTATCGGGAAAAGCTGTCAGAGCTTATCAAGGGTTTGCTGGCCACCAAGATAATTCAGCCATCCACCTCGCCCTGGGCTTCGCCCATTGTAATTATTATCAAGAAGAATGGGGTGGATATAAGGTTGTGTATTGACTACCGGCTGGTGAACCGGCTGACTAAGCTGATGATTTACCCGATGCCGCTGATAAACGACCTGCTGGAGGACTTGGAAAAAGTTTTGTGGTATTGCTCATTGGACATGGCCAGTGGATTCTGGGTGGTCTCTATGACCGATCGTGCACGGGAGATCTCTGCGTTCGTGACGCCCTTCGGGTTGTTTGAGTGGAATCGGATGCCGTTCGGTCTGAAGAATGCCCCGCAGATTTATCAACGGCTGATAGATAACGCGCTGTACGGACACTTCAAGATCAAGGCGGATCAAGACCCGGCTCTGGTCGGGGATGTGTTCACCGAAGGTGACCCGGACCCCGACCCAAAACCTTCAGTTTTGGGGCGGCGGTCTTACATTGATGACATTCTCGTTGCGGCGACTACCTGGGATTCACTGTGTGACAAATTGGAGAAGTTAATGATTACGTGTGAAAAGTGGAATCTTTCGATTAGTGTGGTTAAGAGTTTCTGGGGAAAGACTAAGGTGACCTATTTGGGCCATCAGGTTTCGATTGCCGGATTGGAAGCTAATCCGAAGGATTTGGAGTCCTTGAGTAATCTGCCTTTCCCGCGGTCCCTAAAGGCTATGCAATCCTTTTTGGGCAGCCTGAATTATTACAGTCGGTTCATCGAGGATTTCGCAGTCTATGCGGCGGTTTTATATGAATTACGGGAGGTGGATTACCACAAGCTGAGAGAGCAGGATAGGCAAGCGGAGACGCGAGCCGGGCCGGCAATATCAGCCAATGGGATGCCGCCCTTGTCAGCTATTTCGGCCAATGATAAGGCGCCCTTTTTGCCCCGACAGGCGGCCGGCCCGGACGACCACATGACCCGAGCGATGGTGGCCTTTGGTATGTTAAAGGCGAAGATGGCGACTACACCGGTCCTGAAACATTTCGATGTTAATAAGACTCCGGTGGTCATCATCTACGCTAACAAGTGGGCCATCTCGGCCGCTCTCGTGCAAGATCATGACGGAGTGTACTGTCCCGTGACCTTCACCAGCCGGACCCTGAAGGCTAATGAAGTCAATTACGGATTGGTGGATAAAGTTGGCTCTATTGCGGATCTTGGATGTGTGTTATACTATGTTGGTGTCTCGGCCTATCAAAGTACTATCTAGACGGTCGACCCTATCATGGCTCCTGACGGCGAATGGAATTGACGGCCGGCTGGGGAGATGGGCGGCTCTGCTGTCTCAGTGGTCCCTCGAAGTGATTAAGTGTACTAAAGGGGAAGAGGAAATACTGGGCACACTGGCTGTCAGCATTACCCCCAGGGCAGAAGTGGAGGAAGCACTGATAGCGATCGCACCTCGGAAGCAGCCTCGACAAACTATCGTATTACCGCCGCCAACAGTGGGACCCACGGAGGAACTAATGGTTTTGAGTTTTGACGGGTCGGCGAGTGTAAAGAAAGGGGTCGGGGCCTATAGTGCCATTGTGTGGAAGTTGCCCGAATGGAAAGTGGTCGCGGCCGCCTCGGATTTCACGCCTGGCATTACGGTGAACGAAGCGGAGTATAGAGGGTTGTTGCTTTGCCTAGATCTGTTGGCTGGCCGGACACAGGGGCGGATCATCATATGTGGTGATTCCAACCTGGTGATCCGGCAAATCACAGGAGAGATAGATTGCAAGGCACCCCGGTTGAGATTGTTGAATGATCGGGTTATGTCCGCCTTGCGGAGATGGCCGGAGCACGAATTGCTACATGTCAAGCGAGAGTGGAATAACAGCGCAGACCATCTGGCCACCTTGGCCATGCGAGATCAGATCGGTCTCACCGTTTCAGATCCAGTGTTGTTAGACGGATTGGCGGAGATGAATAGGCTATCGGAGATAATTAAACCGGCCGCTAGATACGAGGACCCTTCGCCCGGATCCAGCCGTCCCGTGGAAGAGGAATATGGCGACCGTGACTGGGAACAGGACGTTCACGCCCGATCGGACCAAGAATTGCCCTGCGGCAATAAAAGGTCCCTCTAGGCGGATCCCCAAGCAGGCTGGACGAGACTAACCACGGTTAGTAGTCAACAGTAAATGTTTGGAGTGGGAACGAAAGAGGAACGGATGGATATATTAAAAGAGAAACGAGAGAAATAAAAGAATTAAAGTAAGCCCGATTGCTCATCCCCGTGGATGACTGTACTTGCCGTGGAGCCGAGTCACTTGAAGTCCAGGGTGGTCGGAGGGCCGTTTGCGGTACTGATTGCGCCAAGGATCTTGCTGGTCAATGGCCTCCAGAGATTCGGAAAGGGAGGTAGTCTGATCCCGCGCACCCAGGCCTGGGAACCACGTTCCGCCCTCCGCTGCATCTCCACACCTTCGGTTCGGTAGAAGGAGCATAAACGGGAAGAGAAACAGGTCCAAATCGCAATTACCATCCCGGATACCCTCCATGATGAACGTACATAAACGGACCCACGCCTCGGAAGCTCGCCCCCGACGATTCTTCCGGGCAAGGAAATACGTGCGGAGAGATTCGTCCACTCGCTTGTCCTCTGCAGAGATGTACAGGAAGTGGGTAGACTCCCAGATGGCCCAAGCATGAGCCACAGCGAAATCCTGAAATCTCGCCTTGAATTCCGTGAACCATGGGCTGGATGGAAGTCCCATATCCGGCATCTTGGTGCTCAGGATTTTCCAAGGTTTGGTCTTCATGAGTGCGTCGATGGCGCCCGACCCCATCAGGTCAGGACTCCAAGTCGCTAATGAAGGCGTCTTGTGGAATCGAGGGAGCAACCAGAGGGGTGGACGGGATAGGGAGTGAGCGAGCTGGGAACTGGAGATATCAGCGAGACTGGTGTTTCTCAGTTGCTCGATTGGCCAAGGGAGGATGTCGGACCGAACCGCCCCACTGGGGAAGCGCCCGCCCGGTAACCACAGAAGCGGAAGTTTGGGAAAAGAGGGCGCAGGGGGTAGAGTGCTCTTCCGGATCGTGGGTTTGGCTGCCGGTCGGGGGAGGGGTCGACGTTTTGGACGTGACCCGGCCGGAGCTGATCGCCGGTTTCTGGCCGGAGTCTGGGAGAGAGGTGCTTCTGGATCACTCAGGTCGGGAGGAGTCAACCACTGATCAGGGATGTCCTCGTCGTTGTCTTCCACTTTCTCCTCGGCCACTCCGTTGGAACTCGAGGTACGGGCGATCTGAGCGGCCGGGGTGTCGACAGTGCCGGGAGGAAGGATGGATCAGACGGCTCATGTTCCCCGGAGCCAAAATCTGCCGGCGGCGGAGTCCGCAGATCGATAATCTGATCGGATTCCATTTGACCCGTCGTTCGCCCACCAGAACTGGAAAGGCGGTGACGGGTATCCGCGCGAGAGCGGGATAACGCGACACGTACTTGCTGGTAATCGTAATCCTTGTCTTCTTCGTTATCATCGTAGATGCACGAAGGGGAGGACGACCGCGAGTCCGAGGAAGAATCAGGCGAAACGGCTGCCGAGCCGGATGGCGACGCGACCGCGGACCCGGACGGAGGCGCGGCCGCATCGGATTCCGAGTCTTCTTCAGAGCTAGAGGAACCAGGGGTGAGACCAGTTCTACCTGGTGTGTAAGGAGGAGATGCAGCAACGGACCGCATCGCGAACAAGCTGTCATCGCTTTCCGACCCGAGCTCTCCGTCGTCGTCCGACTTGTCCGGAGGACATTGGCGCGAGGGTGGGGATTCGCTCTGCTTCCTCCGTTTAGGCGAGCTAGCACCGGCCAAGGGAGGGCTAGAGTTGGCTGGACGTTTTTGGCCCCCCCGATCCTACCAAGGCGGACGAAGAGCCTGAACCCGCAAGGGGCGAGTCAGAGCCGGCAGGAAGTTCCTCAGGTTCCGACTCTGCTGCAGCGGGCAACGGGGTTGATTTCGGCAAAGAAGTCTTCCACTGATCCACCATCCCCAAGACAGACAAGACGGATTCCCGTACATTGAGAGGAGCTTGCAAAAGAGGAGCGGCCTGGCTTCGAGTCGTCTCGAGCTGGTCTTGAAGTTCACACAACAAGGACCTAAAACGATCCTCTTTATCCAGCATGGCATGGCAAACACGGTCCGCCCGAGCCAGTACGGCATGGGCGTCGGAATTTTCTTGACGGGCCTGGTAGAGCTCAGACCGCAACTCCTGTTGCCGGGAAGTAGTTTCCTGCAGCTGCCGCTCCAGATCCGAGATTTGGCGGAGGGCCTGGGCGTGGGAGTCGCGCAAGTGGTTTCGGTTGTCCCGCACTTTATCTAAGTCTTGGGACACCTGGCGGGGTCGGGTACGAAGGTGCGAAAGCTCTCGGGACATGTCAGGGATTTTAGCGGACTGCTGCTTCAGCTGTTCCAGCTGTTGGACTGCGGAGCGACAAGGACATAAAGACTGTAAGCGACTGGGTCACAACACAAGAGGAGAAGAGGCACTTACGCTGAAGTTTCGATCTGTGGACCAATTCCCGATTGGCAGTCCGGAGGGGCTCGACGACGTCTTCCAGCATGCGGAGGCGGTTTCGCTCTTCCGTCAGGATGGCGACTTGACGCTCGAGATCGGTCACCTGTTTCTGAAGAGCGATTGTTTCCGGAGATGGACCCCGAACGGCAGCTTCATCGGCCCGGCGGTTGGCAGCGGCGAGTTGTCGGACCAAGTCAGCTTGGATGTGCTCCAAGCTATCCACTTGGGCGGTCAACATCTCCAGCCTTTTCTCCATCCCCGCCGTTTCGGAGATGGGGGCGGATGGCGCGGCGGCTTGCTGTAGAGCGTCCGTAAGCTGACCCACAATGGCCCTGAGGCGGGCCACCTCATCCTCCGCTTTTTGACGACTGAGTTTCAGCTCAGCGATCCGGGGGTCATGCGGTCCAGCATCGCACAAGAAGTCTTGAAACTCTGAGACAGAGCTTCATAGTCGGCCTGACAGGATTGAAGCTCCGCCCGAAGGGAAGAGACGACGGCCTTCAATCCGTCTCGGTCGCCGCAAGCCTGGCCGTGGACGCGGAGTGCAGCTTCGGCGTCGGCGGTCGACAGCACCAGATCGGGAGTACGGAACGATTTCGGCGGTTTTGCGACTTCCACCCCGCTGGCGGGCGAGTCGTCGTCCACGAGAACGAGACGACAGACGTTGTCCTTGTCGATTTGCAAAACTGGAAGTATATCAAGATAAAGTCAACATTTGTGGACGTGCTTGCCAGCCGGTGGGGAGACCGACCGGGTTCACGAAAATCAATTTAAATTAGTGGACGACGTACCAAAGCGGGGCATAGATGAGCAGTATCAGATCAATTGGGTTCGGGTGAGATCGTGCCTCAACCGTTGTGCGGCCGTGACGCGACTCAGGGGCGGCTGTGGTAAAGTGACTTATGAAGTAATGCAAAGTACTTTCCAAAGGGCGCATTCTGATTGGCGGAAATACGGACCAAGGGCGCGGGCACCGGATAGCCGCCGCCGAGGAAGCCTACAAGCGGCCGGGCGGCGCCAGGCTGGAAATCAGGCTGGCGGACATGACAAGGGGCGTGGATAGTCGAACAGGCGGGCTAAGCGGACGGGAAGGCCACGGATGTTGGACGGCCGAGTGGCAGATCGGTGACGGGCTAATTCGGAAAGTGTGAGTGAAAGGAGCCTGAAAGAAGATGATTGTTCTAGTGGATGAAGGAGGCACCCGGATCGGATGAGAAGCTGCCAAGGAATTGCTAGCGCCAGCGGCCAAGGGGCTCGGATGGATGGCCATCCGGCCGAGCCGGCCGGGTACAATGTACCATCCGGACTGGTACCAGCTGGGTTCGGTGTACCGGCCGGGTTGGTACCATCTGGGGTTGGTGTACCGGCCAGGCGGGTACACAAAGTCGGAGTTAACCGGGCTACTTCGGGTAAGGCACATGACTGGTCAGCCGGGCTATTTGGGGTAGGTCACACAAAAGGGAGTATTGGATATAGGATAAATCAGTATACGTTTCGCTTTCTTAGACACAAGTCGCTTTCATTGGTTCACAGCAGAGGGCTAACAAGGTCCCCTCTTGCTGTTATTGGTTTGTCCGGGGAAGGTTAAGTTAACCCACCGGAAGTCCCCTGACCGGGAGTCGCGGCGTCTTCGTATACTCACCTCAAGTCGCCCGTGTTTTGAACACGGTATTAAGTATTGGGAAGTGGTGACATTTGGCCTTCTGTGGAAGAGTGTGGAGTTGTATCTGCCTCATATACACATTTGGATCCGCCCTTCATTGTTATTGGTTTAGCCGGCCGATTGACTATTCTCGGTCCAGCCGGCACTATACAAACTTCAAGTGTCTTATTGGTTTAGCTGGCCGATCGACTATTCTCGGTCCAGCCGGCACTATACAAAGTTCAAGTGTCTTATTGGTTTAGCTGGCCGATTGACTATTCTCGGCCCAGCCGGCACTATACAAAGTTCAAGTGTATTGCCCGACGAGCTCCCCGGTGACGATTTCCGCCCAGGAGCTACCCCTAGTCCTAACCCTCATCTCCCTATTCGACGGATTTACACTTTTCGCCCTAGGGTCCACCAGGAGAGCAAACCACCCAGTACTGACGGGTACACAAGTGAGCTTTCAACATGCAACATCCGAGTAGTCACGATCAAGCGGATGGAAGTGACAGATCCAGCCGGCCGGATGCCGGATCGGATCATGACTCGGATGGACGGAGTACCCCCTCCGATAGTCAGTCGTCTGGGACCCCCGTGGGTGTTCGTGTCTCAGGAAGACTTTCTGAGAGCGACTACACCACAGTTGCCCCGTATACAATATTAGTTATAATTCATCGGATCTAAGGAGTCTTCAAACAGGAACATTAGTTCATGCGGAATGAAAAGGAACTCACATTTTTTATCTCCGGACATCGCAGGTCGAAACTACACATGTCACTTGGAAAATGGCCAAGTGTTACCAACGATACCCTCCACATCTCTCAGAAACTGGAAGTATCACATGTGAATTTGGACCAACTTGAGGAATTTAGAATCCGCGAAAACTAGTAAGGCTTCAGAAACATCTGCGAAAGATGACCACTGAGCAGCCCGGCCTCCAGGCCCAGACCTAACAATATCAGGATGTATGATAAAGTTCAGGAAAGCGTGGTTCAATCCCAGGAAGGGGCCTCCGATCTCCTGGACCAACGAACAGACTCGTTGTCTGAGAACGATCTTCCCAGGACATCGGCTAAAAGAAAGCAGAGCTAGGGTGGCACATCTGATGCAGTAGGCCGCGTCTATTACACGCGCCATCCGAAATCCCCTAAAATTGGCTTGCCGTCGAGGCTTCAATTTCACAGCTGAACCGCCCTGGACGATCGGTTTAAAGCCCGCCGACTACGGTACAGGAGTCGAACCAGCTGAGGAGGCATCACCCGCCGTTGGCTTCCTATAGGCTACCGATACTAGGGTAGCTGCTGGTTCAGCTTTGGATAGTCTTCGGGATGACAAGAATCCCAAGCGACTTAGGATATTGGATGCTTCCAGGGACCAGCTGACCACCCCATCACCAAATGAGAGCCCAGGGACACTCATAAACAAGCGTAGATCCAGCCGGGTTTCAATCCCCCAACTCTTGCAGTCACCAAACGTCTCAAAGGATCTGATCTGTAGGTAGAAACCATGAAAACCTGGTGTGAGTGCGAATTAGAATCCAGTTCAGACTCGAACTCGTCCACCTCCAAAAATTTGGACCCTGGTGAATCACCCCGCGTGGCAATGTCCGGGGGTATTCACCTGGCTCCCCACTCTCTCTGGTCATTCAAGGGATTTCTCACCATGACCCGAGGACCGTCTACTGCCTCCCTGGATGAGGAAGGAAATACGACCTACCTGAGCGAAACGACGACGACGAAGTCACTACAAAAGAGTTCGAAGAGTCACCCCACCCGTGCTCGAGTTTAAGGGGTAATTTTAGGCATTCACGAGCTTATGGAGCCTACCGAGGAGTCTCTTCCTTTAGCCTCCACCCTCCTTACTAGTTTCCCCGCCGGGAATCTCAAGGCCCTGTTGACTTGCGTGCTGCTCATCCCTGGTCTGTGGACCAGCTGCGGGACCTTCATATTGATGACCTCACTGGCGCTTATATTGCTCGAATTTTGTCCTGTCCGGCCTTCTGGATCTTCCCTCCATCAGTGATCCGAAAAGTCAGATGGTTGTGGAGTACGGTTGATTGATTGAATTTGCTGGTCCAGCTCAAGACATGATGGTCTAATGAGCGAAACGACGACGACGAAGTCATTACAAAAGACTTTGAAGGGTCACCCCACCAGGACGTGTTCGAGTTTGAGGGGCAATTTTAGGCATTCACGCGCTTGTGGAGCATACCGAAGGGTCTCTTCCTTAAGCCTCCGCCCCTCCTTACTAGTTTTCCCGCCGGGAACCTCAAGGCCCTGTTGACTTGCGTGCTGATCATCCCTGGTCTGCGGACCAGCTGCGGGACCTACAATTTGATGACCCCACTGGCGCTTATTGCTCGATTTGTGTCCCGTCCGGCCTTCTGGATCTCCCCTCCATCTACCCGGGCACCCCATATTTTAGCATGGCGCCATGACCTGGTCAGAAGCCAGCAGCTGAACGTGGTCATGTCCTTGAAGCCCTGGGCAGTGCTGGACGTGGATATGCCAGACATGGGTTGACTCATACCGGTTGGTTTTCCGACTTCCGTCAGGCATATTCAGTTTTTTTCGTCCGTCATCAAGCCATCTAGTAATCTACCCACTTCCTGTAAATTTCAGATGGTGCCCAGCGCGTGGATTCTGGTTTGATTGAGTACGACAACCAGCGTTAACATCTCTTTGTCCGGGCCGCTGAGGGCCAGCCCAGCTAAAAAAATCACTATATCGGTAATGGTTTCAAATCTTGAATTCAACCAAATGCATACTGATAACAAAGACAGAGAGGGACAAAATAACATTGGGGAAGATCGATATGATCTTCTTAAAACGCCCGCCAAAATGAATCTGAAAAAAAATGTTGTACGAAGAGGAAGAAAAGATCCCAAATTTTGGGTGATCACCAATAATGATCTGGATGGCCGCTTTACCTACGCGAGCTAGGAAGATTCACGGAAAATTAAATCATTCATCCCAAGATTTTTCGTAAGCTAGAAGGCTGGTCAACAGCGCCGGTCGCCATCAGGAACCTATTCCGCCTGGTAAAAGAAATTAGGAATTTCCATGGCGCCTGTATCATAAAGGTTGCTCGATCTGGATCATGAAACGATCGAGGGGTACGGAATATGCCCTTTTCCAACTCACAAATATGATGATGGGCAAAAGCACCAAAATCCATTGTGGTGAAGCACGATCAAAAACGCAGATGTAAGTGGTCCACATGTCAACGCTGATTGGTCGCGAGGGCACCCATCATAGATGAGCAGGATGCGGGGGTTGATTGGTGGGACATGCCGATCTAACGTCGGATGATACGGGCAATAATGGGTTATCTAGAGTCCACCTGAGTGAGTGTAACCACCGAATTCCAATAGGTACATTAGGTGAGATAAAGTTGAATTTGGAATCTGTTGCACTTGATGTCTGGTCGAAAGACCGGGGCGATCGCGCCAGTCTTTCTAATGATGATTTGTCCGATCCTGAAGTGGACCAGGATCACCGACATACCCCCTCCAATAATTGGTCGTCCGGGCCCAGTGGGAATCCGAGTTTCTTCCATTCTGGATTTGGAAATCGGCTCCACAACAATGGTGCGCATACCCGGGTCACTTGTTGACTCTGGAAATCACCTGAAGATGGAAAATATTTTAAGATCAAAACGGAAATAACTTTTTCAGGTGAATTGGAGGAAGGCGTATCGCCTCCGATACTATCCAAGTTTGAAGGAAGCGATGTTGGACCTGGTCCGGCGGAGTTCCGGGTCGACATTAAAGATGAAACAACTTCCTATAAGGCTCCGACCGGAGCCGACCTAGGTTAAAGTAAAACCAAATGTAGACCGGGAAAGGATCGAGGCGCCGACCTTGATCCCATACATAAGAAAATTGGAAAATACCAAAAAAAAAGATGGGGTGGATCAATATAATCCACCTATAAAATTTGTAGACCCTAAACCAAAGATGTTCGAAGATGATGCGGAAAAAAAAACCAACCGGGAAAACTACGGTCAATGATGTGGGGCGTATATACTACCTACGTAAGTTCCATAATTTCCTGAAGACTAATCGAGTCATGAAAATCATCCGACCCAAGATCTCGGGATGCTGGAAGGTCGAGCAACTAGGCCGACCAACTCCGGGACCCAGATCGATCTGATCAGAAACCTGCCTGTTCAGATCGAAGAAGTCGGCATCACTACTGGTGTTTGGCGTGAATAAACAGCTATATCTAGACCGAGAGGCGATCAAAGAAGCTATGGTAACGTTATATGTTCACCTAGCATCGTTGGTTGGAGTGAGATCCGTGCCCCATCACCAACGGTTGATACTTCACATCGATCACAGCTGGATCGAACGTCCTATGATTGATGCCGCACAAGATTACGACTCGATCTATGGGTCGGCTTCGTCTATACCAAAAACCCTTCAATCGGGGCTACTCGTATGACGTTAGTACCGAAAGGAATCGGACAGATCGATCCCAAGATCAAATCACAGAACAGAAAGAGAAAACCTTAACCTGGTCGAGTTGGGTCGGAAGCCATGTTCAAGATGTCGAACAAAACAACCCGACCCCCCCCCCCGGAATAATTTCATAGGCAGGCCTGAAGTCCCTGACCAGATGCAAACCATGTTTACGTCCATGATGGATCGTTTCGTACGGGAACAATATGGATCGCACCAATATACACCTGGTCAGGGACGGTCATGGCAACAAAGGACGAATGTCAATCAACTAACGGCTAAACCAGCGCAAACACCTGCCGATGAGGGCATGAAGTCAGTCCAATTGGCTGGATATATCCGATAAATTTGCCAAACCAGCCACCATGATCTATTGAAAAAGTCACCTCGCCTAATGATGTTGATATGGAATCAACTGGGGATTTAAGTCAACATTTTGATCCGGATGACCTGGACTTGGGGATGGCTTGCAAGGCAAATATGACCTCAGCTCAAACATTCGATGGCGAGTCCAGAACGGTCACTCGAGTCCGAATGTCAGCAATTTCTGAATTAAGGGACTTCACCGGCAAATACATGGGTGATGATCAGGTGAAAGCCTAGTTCGGCCGGATAAAATCAGTCTTCCTAAGCGTTAAGACAGCGGAAGGAGAAATATGTTTGATATTCGCTAATTTAACGAAAGGTCCGGTCAAGAAATGGCTTAAGCAAGTATGTCGGGAAGTTCAGTCGAGATGGCCTAAACTATACGGTGAATTTAAAGAGCAATATTGCATCTCAGGGTATCTGTGGCAAGACAATACTACCACATGAAGAAGAGGTCAGACAAAACCCCGATTGAATATCTACATTATTTCAATGTTGCCGGTTTGAAAACTAAGATGTCATTCAAAGACCCTAAACATGTGCTTACAACCCGTGAGCACGTCGATCTCTTCATCGGCTCCCTGGACAATCGTGACCTGGCTGATCAGCTGACCCTAATTCAACTGAAGTCAGCTGAAGAACTGGAATAGACTCTGACGACATTATAACCTGCTAAAAGTCGAGAGCCCAAAGGCGAGATGGAATCGAATCGATACCGATCGAAACCATTCCCTGATCAAAGCAAGGCGCCAGCGCCCCGACCAGCAAGTTTAATCGATATGATCGCAAGCGAATCGGATAGTACCAGAAGAAAGCGGCCGGTCGAGTCTAAGTTCCGACGAAGAACAGTATTGCCACAGTTTTACGACTGACACCGTACTCCGTCCGAGGTCGACGGTTACCGGAACCGATGGACGGAAATGAGACGGAAACTAGCCTGAATCGGGCCGAACTTGTACGAAATGTGTCCACAGCAGGTCGACCAAGCATTACGACCGTGATTGTTGGAAAAGAATGACGTGCGGGAAGTGTGACCGGAAAGACCATCCTTCCAATCATTGTTTTTTCGTCGGCAAGACTTGTGGAAAAATTCATGATGCTTCGTTCCTGCCTGATTGATGTATTTTTCAACCAGATGCGCAAGTGGTACGTGCCGACCAAAAATGCTGGCATGCTTCCACCTGACGTCGAAAAGATGTTGAACTATATTGCTCGCCAGGTTAGAATTTGGTTCGAGCCGAGTCAGTATTTATGCATACGTTGGTAGCAGAAAAAAGTACGAGGAAAAAGAGATAACTGTGGTGTAGTCGCTCTCAGAAAATCTTCCTGAGACGCGAACACCCACCGGGTCCCAGACGACTGACTATCGGAGGGGGTACTCCGTCCATCCGAGTCATGATCCGATCCGGCATCCGGCCGGCTTGATCGGTCACTTCCATCCGCTTGATCGTGACTGCTCGGATGTTGCATGTTGAAAGCTCACCTTGTGTACCCGTCAGTACTGGGTGGTTAGCTCTCCTGGTGGACCCTAGGGCGAAAAGTGTAAATCCGTCCAATAGGGAGATGAGGGTTAGGACTAGGGGTAGCTCCTGGGCGGAAATCGTCACCGGGGAGCTCGTCTGGCAATACACTTGAACTTTGTATAGTGCCGGCTGGGCCGAGAATAGTCGATCGGCCAGCTAAACCAATAAGACACTTGAAGTTTGTATAGTGCCGGCTGGACCGAGAATAATCAATCGGCCAGCTAAACCAATAACAATGAAGGGCGAATCCCAATGTGTATGTAAGGCAGATATAACTCCACACTCTTCCACAGAAGGCCAAAATGTCACCACTTCCCAATACTTAATACCGTGTTCAAAACACGGGCGACTTGAGGTGAGTATACGAAGTCGCCGCGACTCCCGGTCAGGGGACTTTCGGTGGGTTAATTTAACCTTCCCCGGGCAAACCAATAACAGCAAGAGGGGACCTTGTTAGCCCTCTGCCGTGAACCAATAAAGCGACTTGTGTCTAGGGAAGCGAAACGTATACTGATTTATCCTATGTCCAATACTCCCTTTGTGTAACCTACCTCAAATAACACGGCTGACCAGTCATGTACCTTACCCAACGTAACCCGGCTAACTCCGACTTTGTGTACCCGCCTGGCCGGTACAGCAACCCCCGATGGTACCAACCCGGCCGGTACACCGAACGCATCTGGTACCAGTCCGAATGGTACATTGTACCCGGCCGGCTCGGCCGGATGGCCACTCGTCCGAGCCCCTTGGCCGCTGACGCTAGCAATTCCTCGGCAGCTTCTCATACGATCCGGGTGCCTCCTTCATCCACTAGAACAATCATCTTCTTTCAGGCTCCTTTCACTCAATCCTTACAAACAATCCGCCGCCTCGGCCGTCCGCCATCCGCGCCTCGGCCGTCAAACATCCGTGGTCCTCCCGTCTGCTCAGCCCGCCTGTTCGACTATCCACGCCCCTTGTCATGTCCGCCGGCCTGATTTCCAGCCGGGCGCCGCCCGGCCGCTTGCAGGTGCGCCTGGCAGCTCCCAGATTGCGTCTTCTTATTGACCGGTCTGGGCATCCGGCTAAGGGTGACATTTCAGCCAATCCGGTGCGGGCATCCATCATCATTAGTCCGTTAACTTCTGGAGCACTTCACCACAGCCGCCCCTGAGCCTTGTCGCAGCCGCACAACGGTTGAGGCACGCGCTCATCACATCTCCCACACTTTGACTTTCACCGCCCCTATGTCTGAACGTGACAACGCCTCCATTGTTCCTATGCCGGGCCACTCCCCGGCCAATACTCAGCCATCGGCCGTAGGCCCGGATGCCCATCCGGCCGGCCCAGAGCATCGCCCAGGGCAGCCCGACGTGGCTGCTCTGCAAGCTCAAGTCGCTGCGCTAACTACTCACGTAGCCAGCCTAGAGCAAGCCAACACCGAGTTGGCTGCAACCGCCCGGCTGGCTAGTCAGCAAGCGGATGAATCCCGGGTCCGGGAGGTTCTGGCTACCTTTCAATCTCGCGACCGCATTAGCCGACTGGAAAGTGAGAAGGCCGACCTTCTCCAAGCGAGAGATCGCCTCCAAAAACAGTCGGACTCACAGCGTGTCCTGAACCAGAAGGCCTTAGCTGCCTTGAAGATCCAGAGTAAGTACCTTTCGCCTATTCAGGTTCGTCTCTCCACTCACTCACTCCGTGTATGTCCTCAGACCAAAACGTCATGAACCTCCGCGTCTTGATGGTCGAGTCTTTTCAGACCGCGCGCGAGTTGACGGCGCGCTACGATAGCTATATTAAACTCTCCAAACGATTGGAGAGTTCGCAGCTAAAGCTGGGCAATTTGGAGTTTCGCCGGATCCTGCTTGCCAAAAAGTTGACGAAGTACCAGAAGGCGCTATACCAGTCGGCCGATGCATCGCCCGACCTCCAACGCCGAATCCGGGAGCTTGAGGCCGCGTACGCTGAAACCCAATCGGGTGTGAGTGAAGCCCGGGAGGCGTTTACCCAGCTTGCGGAGGAGCGCGCGGACTGCCTGTCCTCTCTCAAGGAAGATCGGGCTCGGCTAGCCGCTTCGGCGTCCCGGGTGAGAGGTCTAATGAAGGGCCCTGCCCCCATCCGGGAGGCTATTAGGCATCTCCTTGACCTAGCTTGTCCGCGAGACCCTGGTCAAGCCGCTTCCGCCACGCCCCTTCTCCCGTCAGCCACTGGTTCCGACACGGCCGTCCGGACATCCAGCGCGGGAGCGTCCACCCCCGGATCGGCGACCGGTGATACGGCCGCCACGGTCGTCCGGACATCTAGCGCGGGAGCGTTCGCCCCCGGATCGGCGACCGGTGGTACGGGAAAAGCTTCTCGCCTACGGATTTGGAATACTTCTCAAGACCCTAACCCGCCGCCAGCGCTAGTCGGCGATCAGGCGGCTTCTCTCTTGTCCACTGAAGATCCGTCTGGGCACAAAGGCAAACGTCGGTCCAGTCGGGTTGCGTCGCTCCACGGCCCCGTGGCAGCCAAACGGCCTAAACGGTCCGCTGCGCCGGTGAGCGCGGCCCTAGGTCATGGAGACAGCGGGCCGGGTCCTAGCCCCACTTCGATCTCGGCCCCACCGGCTTCGGGGAAGTCCTCCCGTCGTCCTCGCACTGCCAGATCTTCGTCGAAGGCTCCGACTGCCCCGGCTCTCCTTAGCGTCTCCCCTCATGATCCCCGAGGCCCGTCCACCGCCTCTCCTGATGGAGAAGAAGCGCCCGACCTACCGGAGATGGACTCTGATGAGGCCACCACTGAGGACCTCGAGGAGTTGCCTTCCCCGGACCCCTTCGCATTCGACGAGAACGAGTCCAAAGAATCCTCAGAGGAGTCCCCTCCGTTGTGGATTCCCCGCCGGAAGGTTATGACGGCCCTCGAACTGGCTGCGGCTGTTCCCTGGTCAAAGGCGCAGTTGGAAGGCCTGCGTATCCAAGACCTCACTGGTGCCCTTGTCACCCGGGCGTTGACTCGCCCGCCTTTGTGGATATTCCCGCCGGCCCTCGCTATGCCCAAGGCCGAGGACTGGGATGCCAAGCTAGTGGCGATTGAGCCGCTGAACGCAATCTTGTCCCGGAAACCTTGGGCCATACTGGCGACAAAGATGCCGGACATCGGTCTGCCCCATGTCGGCTGGTTCGCGGACTTTCGGGAAGTCTGCAAGGAGTACCTCTCTCGGCATGGACAATCCATCTGGGAGTCAACCCATCACCTTTCCATTTCCATTGCCGCCGGGCGCGAGTCCCCCGGGCTAGCTAAATACCGGGCCGACCGCAAGAACCGTCGAAACCGCGCGACTTAGGGCTGGACTAAGCTCTGCAACTTCGTGTTTGATGGAATCCAGCACGGCCACTGCGACTTGGATATTTTCCTCCACCCTATCATGCTACATCTGGCCAACCGCCGGGTGGAGAAAAGCGGGAACTCGGCCGAAGGCGGGACTTGGTATCCAGGGTTGGGTCGGTGTCAGGTTACCACCCTCCAAGCTTCGCTCGAGGCGCTCGATCAACAAGATCCGTGGCGCAACCAGTTCCGGCAGGAACCCGATCGTCACCCTGGCCTCCGCGTGCCCCGACTCCGGAACAAGTTCTGCTGAGCTTCGCCAGGGATGACCCATGAGGCTAGCCTTGCATACTCTTATCTTCTCCATTCATTACTGACTATTAACCTCGATAATACACTTTTCTTTCCATTTTTTACGTAAGTAACCACTTGCTCATCTTCCTCGTCCGAGTTCTCCCATCCGGCACCATACTGATTCGAAGATAACTCCAGAAAACCAATCCATCCGGCACCATACTGATTCGAAGATAACTTCGAAAAAACCGGTCGGACCCGACTAGCTCCCATTCGCCAATTGCTCGGCTGAATGGTGTCAGCTGGTCCGGCCGTGCCTGTTGCCCTGGAGCCGGGCGGACTAATTCTCTGCCCCACCTTCTTCGTGGGTTTGCATGACCCCGAAGCGGTTTCGACTCGCCCGCCGGCGATCGAACTCTCTCATTAAAGCTCCACAATTTAAATCCAGTTCGTCCACCCACGACCGCTCCTCGCAATTTTTCCACTGCACGAGAAACTCTCTGTGGATCCGCCCAAACCGGGTTTTCCGTCCGTTCCGAACGTCCAAAATTCCTTCTACTTCGTACTCATCCGGGTCTAACGGCTTGTCCCAACTGTCCTCCGGCAGTAAAGCTTCATCGAAATCCAGCCGGTCGCTTTCCCCCGTAAGGCGTGTATTCGGGCGGTCCGGGAAATGCTTAACCAACTTCAACTTGGAAACATGTACTATTGGGAAAACGCTATATTCCGTGCCGGCCGTGACAAGCTTAACTGCATGATCCCCGACCAGTTCTGCAACTCGGAAGGGGCCATGCCACATATGCGCCAACTTCCGTGCATAGCCCTCCTTGACCCGATCGAGATACAGCCACACCCGGGAGCCGGCTCGATGCCGTGTTCCCTGGCGCGGTCGTTGTTTTGATCGGCGCGGTCCTTGATTGCTTGTCGGAGGCGTTCGTTTACCTGTTCCCTCGCCAGTGAGTAGTGGCGTTGCACTCCCATCCTCCAGCGGCGGGCGTCTCTGTCCCGGCTTCTGGTGCACCCTATTGGTATGGCGGCTTCCAAAGTGGATCGGGGATCCCATCCGTAAGCCAAATAAAAAGGGGTGTCGCCCGTTACCCGATCGTACGACGAATTGAGAGCGAAAACCAGTCTCTCGGCATATTCATCCCAGTCGCATTGATCCGCCTCCACCACATACATCTTGAGGGCTCTGGTTAGAGTCTGAACCATCCTTTCGGCCTTTCCATTCGCCTGCGGGCGGTAAGCCATAGTGGCGCTCTGTTTCTGTCCTAAGATCTTATTGAAAGCTCGGAATACGTCTGCCATAAATCCGGGCTCCCTATCGTGCCGGATGACCTCGCTCGCCCCGAAACGCCTGAACACACATTCCTCGTAGCTTTGCGCAACCTGTTGGGCGGTACGGGTGGAGCTGGCCTTTGCTATAACCAGCCCGGTAAACAAATCCGTCCAGATCAGCAGCTCTGTATACCCATTTCGAGATTTGGGTAAGGACGGGATATGGTCCATCGCAATGACTTGAAAAGGATAGGTGGCCTGTATATTCCCAGGCGACCGCCCTCTAATGGTCGGCCGGCCTTTCCCGGTTTCGCAATCCGGACAACTCCCCACGTAGGCCTGAACGCTACGGTAAAGCCCCCGCCAGTGGAAATGTGTCTTAATCTTGTGATATGTCCGGCCGATGCCCTGATGTCCCCCCTCCAAGCTCACATGGTAGTGATGGAGGATATCCGGCTGCAGAGTAGTGGGTACGACTAGCCGAGCGGATCTATCTCTCTCGATCTCCGGCTGGTCGGCGTCTCGGTAGAAGAACAGTAGCCCGTTTTCGTCCACTTCATAATCCGGGGCCAACTTGAAGCATTCTTTAGCTTGTTCGGCTGTCAGTTTATTTACGTCTCCGTTAAGGTATGCCTTGAGATCTACTATCCACTCTTCCTCGTTCTGCGCTTGGAGAATCCGCTCTGCTCGCAACTGTTGAACTATCCCTTCGGTCATTGTTTCTGGGGATAGTGAGCCATCGGCTGCAGAACGGCGCTTCTGCGATCGGGTGACAGCGTTCACTCGGATTATCTCCTCCGTGTTGGCCGGATGGATAATTTCGGGCAGCCGGTTGATCTCCGTCAGATCTGCTAACAGAGCCGGATCGGAAACCGTTACCCCTACGTTGTCGCGCATGGCCAGCGTAGCCAAGTGATCTGCGCTCTTATTCCAGTCTCGTTTGACGTGCAGCAATTCGTGCTCCGGCCATCTCCGCAAGGCGGACATAACCCGATCATTTAACAGTCTCAGCCGGGGCGCCTTGCAATCTATCTCTCCTGTGATTTGCCGGATCACTAGGTTGGAATCACCGCATATGATGATCCGCCCCTGTGTCCGGCCAGCCAACAGATCTAGGCAAAGCAACAGTCCTCTATACTCCGCTTCGTTCACCGTGATGCCAGGCGTGAAATCCGAGGCGGCCGCGACCACTTTCCATTCGGGCAGCTTCCACACAATGGCACTATAGGCCCCGACCCCTTTCTTTACACTCGCCGACCCATCGAAACTCAAAACCATTAGTTCCTCCGTGGGTCCCACTGTTGGCGGCGGCAATACGATAGTTTGTCGAGGCTGCTTCCGAGGTGCGATCGCTATCAGTGCTTCCTCCACTTCTGCCCTGGGGGTAATGCTGGCAGCCAGTGTGCCCAGTATTTCCTCTTCCCCTTTAGTACACTTAATCACTTCGAGGGACCACTGAGACAGCAGAGCCGCCCATCTCCCCAGCCGACCGTCAATTCCATTCGCCGTCAGGAGCCATGATAGGGTCGACCGTCTGGATAGTACTTTGATAGGCCGAGACACCAGCATAGTATAACACACATCCAAGATCCGCAATAGAGCCAAAACTTCTTTATCCACCAATCCGTAATTGACTTCATTAACTTTCAGGGTCCGGCTGGTGAAGGTCACGGGACAGTACACTCCGTCATGATCTTGCACGAGAGCGGCCGAGATGGCCCACTTGTTAGCGTAGATGATGACCACCGGAGTCTTATTAACATCGAAATGTTTCAGGACCGGTGTGGTCGCCATCTTCGCTTTTAACATACCAAAGGCCACCATCGCTCGGGTCATGTGGTCGTCCGGGCCGGCCGCGCCGGGGTCCGGCGATCGGTCGCTTGTCTGGGCGGAAAAGGGCGCTTCCCCATTGGCTGAAATAACCGAAAAGGGCGCTTTCTCATTAGCTGAAATTGCCGGCCCGGCTTGCGTCTCCGCTTGCCTATCCTGCTCTCTCATTTTATGGTAATCCACCTCCCGCAACTCATACAAGACCGCCGCATAGACTGCAAAATCCTCGATGAACCGACTGTAATAATTCAGGCTGCCCAAAAAGGATTGCATAGCCTTTAGGGATCGCGAGAAAGGCAGATTACTCAAGGACTCCAAATCCTTCGGGTTAGCCTCCAATCCGGCAATCGACACTTGATGACCCAGATAGGTCACCTTAGTCTTTCCCCATAAACTCTTTACCACACTAATCGAAAGATTCCACTTTTCGCATGTAATCATCAACTTCTCCACTTTGTCACACAGTAAATCCCAGGTAGTTGCCGTAACGAGAATGTCATCAATGTAGGACCGCCGCCCCAAAACTGAAGGTTTTGGGTCGGGGTCCGGGTCCCCTTCGGCAAACACATCCCCGACCAGAGCCGGATCTTGATCCGCCTTGATCTTGAAGTGTCCATACAGCGCGTTATCTATCAGCCGTTGATACCGACCTCGTTTGGTGCAGTGGTTAAGGCCCTGCCCTCGGGACCGGGAGATTGCGGGTTCGAGTCCCACCGTGGACGAAAATCCAAAGTGGGATAGAGTCGGGGTCCAAAAGTGTAATGAAATGAGGCCCTTACAGCACCGCGCTTGACATGGCTTACACCACCCTGTATAGGGTCAGGCTCTCTAAATATCATCTCTATCAGCCGTTGATAAATCTGCGGGGCATTCTTCAGACCGAACGGCATCCGGTTCCACTCGAACAACCCGAAGGGCGTCACGAACGCAGAGATCTCCCGTGCACGATCGGTCATAGAAACCACCCAGAATCCACTGGCCATGTCAAATGAGCAATACCACAAAACTTTAATCAAGTCCTCCAGCAGGTCGTTTATCAGCGGCATCGGATAAACCATCAGCTTAGTCAGCCGGTTCACCAGCCGGTAATCGATGCACAACCTTATATCCACCCCATTCTTCTTAATAATAATTACGATGGGCGAAGCCCATGGCGAGGTGGATGGCTGAATTATCTTGGTGGCTAGCAAACCCTTAATAAGCTCTGACAGCTTTTCCCGATACTGGGGAGCGACTCTTCGGCATCTCTGTGCGACCGGCTTGGCGCCTCCCACATCAATATCACATACCGCCCCATGGGCGGCCGGAGGAAGTGCGTTCCCTGGTCCGATCAACAGATGTCGTCTTTTCCATATAATATCCTTCAATCTGCCGATCTCTTCCGGGGTGTTCACATCCGGGTCTCCCACTTGTAGATCGTCGATAGTGACTGCTGGGGGGCAGGGGGTTACCTCAGGTAGCACCGCCATCTGATCTTCCATGCCTTCAACATATAGCTCGCCCCCTTCATGAATGCAGACTTGGTCGGCTTCGGCTGCTTCGGGATCTTGATCGGCCGGCTGGGCCGATCCGCCTTCGGCTATTTCCGAATTCCGCTCGGCCGGCTGGGCCGATCCGCCTTCGGCTATTTCCGAATTCTGCTTGGCCGGCTGGGCCGATCCGCCTTCGGCTATTTCCGAATTCTGCTCGGCCGGCTGGGCTGATCCGCCTTCACTTCGGTCGTCGCACCAACTGTCATCGGGGTTGGCCGTATATGCAACTCTGCTTGGTCCTTTCTCCCGACTCTGTCGTTCGTCCGTCTTCCTCTGAGTGGGCAAAACCAGTTCCGCGATCGGGGCGTAGCTTCGGTCAATACATTCGGCCGGATCCGGCGACGGCCGGCTCCGCGTCAATATTTTAGAAGGGGTCCGGTACTCGGGTTTATCCACCATCGGAGTCTGGTCCTCTTCTACTTCTTCCTCTTCGCTGACCAGATCGGTGGTTGCCTGAAAAGCCAGGTTTTGCCACTCGATATAGCGTCTTGAGCCAATAGTGACATAGCCCGGCCGGCGGGGTATTTTGTCCTCGGCCAGCCACATTCCAATAATCACATCTTCATGCAAGGTGAGGGGTTTTTCAGAGATGTTGGTCACGCTTATAGAGTTGAGATGACCACCCCCTTTAACAAACGATGGTACCCAGCACTCGCCCCTTGTCAGCCATAGCTTACTCCGCCGGTCGTGTGGTCGTAACATTACTTCCACCGCTTTTCCCACTGGCACCGTTACAAACTGACCTAACTTGAGGAACTGGACGTGGGCGCCATATAAGGGCCGCCGGCCGGCCAGCTGGATCTGTACCTCGTCCGGCAACGTTAATGTTCCATGCGATAAGTCCAGCCGTATGCCGGCCGGGACCATAAAGTCCATGCCCAAAATTGCATCCTGCCCGGCCAGCTTGCCTACCCAGGCGGTGAAGTAATACACCAAAGACCCAGCTAACGTAATCTTGACTCTTGTCCTTCCTTGGGTCATGTATGAACTTTCTCCAATGCCGATACATTCCTGCCGCTTCGTCTCGTCTATCTCACACCCCACCTTACGAGCAAAGGTGGTGTCTACGATAGACACTTCTGCGCCAGAGTCGAACAGCATGGTAGCCTTCTGGTTATTGATTTTTCCATCCGCCTTGGCCTGCTTGAACCATTTATCCGGCGAGTGATACTTCCAATAACCTCGCGACTCGCCAGGTAACAAGTTCAATTCCATTCGCACTTCAGACCGGGAATATTCATCCGTCCGTATACTGCTCACCAGGAAGGGGTCAGCCGTACCGGCCGGGGACCGGGTGACGTAATCGTCAAACTTACATGTATTGTCGGTTATCCATTGCTTTGCTTCTTGATTATCCTCTTTACCGACATATGCATAGATACTAACACTAGACCGCTCGGCTCGAACCAGATTCCAACCTGGCGAGCGATCTCGTTTAACATTTTTTCCGCTCCGGGCGGCAGCATTCCAGCATGCTTGGTCGGGACGTACCACTTCTTCATCAGGTTGTAGAATTCTTCAATTGGGCACAGTCCCGCCTCATGCACCTCCCCGCAAGTCTTACACGTGAACAGGCAGTGTTCCGCCGGGTGTCCTTTCCTCTCGCACTTCTTGCACGTCAGCCGCTTCCAGCAGCTCCGGTCGTCATGCTTGATGGACCCACAGTGGGTGCACTTGCGCTTAGGGTAATCCTGGTCAGCTCGAGCCGGAAAACTCTTCGACTGACCGGAATCGGCTGGCAGCCTGGACGGCTGACTGGCTTCTGCCGAGAAATGGTACCGATACTGTTCTTCCTCAGACTCGCCCCCGGATCGCTGATACTCCTCTTCCGAGCTGGTCGCGTCTGACTCTCGGGCGACCATTCGGACGGCTCGGGCCGTCTTGGTAGATGGCAGCCGGCCTCCTTGATCCGCGTTAAATCGGGACTTGAAACGGCCGGTTCAAACTGCCGCCTTGGGGCCTCGCTTCTTCGCTCTTAGGTAGATGCGCAACGTCAATTCCAGCTCCGTGGTGTTCTTCAATCGCAGTAACGCCAGCTGGTCAGCCAGCTCCCGATCGTCCAACGTGCCGATAAAATGTTCCACATGTTCACGAGCGGCTTCCGACCGGCTGACATCTTCTTTAACCGGGATATTCGCCCTCATGCCAGCGACTTTAAACGATGGAGATACTCCAGGGGGTCTCATCCGCTCGCTTCTTGGTGTGGAAATATTGTCGCGCCGCTGATGTTCCAGATCCGCAGTATTGTTCCTCGAATGCACCGGCCAATCCTCTTCAGTTTCCTCGGATTCCCGGCTGAGCTGTTGGATCCAGTTTTTTGCTGGACCTTTCATCAAATCCCCAAAGATCAGGCATTTCTCATAGTCCGACGTCCGGTCTCTGAGAAACGCCGACTTCGTCTTGCTCAGCCATCCTCGGGCTTGGTCCTCGTCCGTGTCGCGTCGGTGAAATCCTTCAGCTCGGACGTGACCGACATTCGCACCCTCGTGATCGCTCCTGAATCTGCATCAAACGCTTGGGCCGAGGCCATATGGGCTCGGCGGGCCATCCCCAGATCCAAGTCATCCGGATCGTAATGGTACTTGGCCGACCTGACGGATTCCATATCCACGTCGCTGAGAGACAGCTTCCTATTCGTTGGCCGACGTCCGGTCCGGCGGCCTGTCTGGCGGCTCGGCGGGGCGGCATGGGGTTCACTCTGCTTGGACTGCACCGACTCCATGTCTTCGTCACTCGGCTCCCTCGCATAGTACTGGACTGGCTCGGGTGCCTGCGTTCCCCGACGAGCCGGCTGGTCCGGTGACTTCGGACTGCCGCGGCTGGCGCTCAGCCGACGCTGCTCTTCCAAGTATCGCTCCATCATCGCCGAGAACATGTTTTGCAGGTGATCCGGCACCTGAGGAGCGACTTGAGGGGCGGCTTGAGGGGCGACTTGAGGGGCGTCTTGAGGGGCAGCCGGGCTGCCAGATTGGCATTCCTTCTTAATTCGCCCATTCGCGTCTTCGTCTTCCTCCTTCGGTTCTGGATCCGCCGTCGCTGTCCGCCAGGCCTGTACGCTGTACTGGCCGGCGTTCTTCCGCTCGGGCGTACCCGGATCCTCGCGTTCTCCAAGTCTCATGGCTGTCGCCACACGCGCTGCTCCCCTTGGGCCAAGCGTCATGCGGGTGATACCCACCGATGAATCAGATGAGTCCGCTTCCGAAGGGGCAGACTCGTACTGCGACGAGCCTGAGTGTATCCCGGCCGGTTTGCTTGTTGCCGGCGGCGTGGACGGCGCCACTCCAGTCGTCGCTGTCATCTTCTTCGAGGCGGCGAGCAACCCACTAGCGGTACCAAGTGGTCGTGCAGGGCGCTGGACGCCTCCTTCAACTTGTCCGTCTTCAGATCAAACAACTCGTTCGGATCAAACACGCCGGTGTTAATGCCGGCTTGTTTGAGTTGATCGAATAGTCCTCTAATAAGGGACACGTAGCCGTCTGAGAGAGTTGGGGGAGAGACGGGACCTTTCAATCCGCCTATGATCTTCGGCCGCGTTATTTTCAGCACGTTATCCGTCCGCAAGAATTGCCCCAACTCGTGAAGATGGAAAGCCCGCTCCAAATCTATATCCGTCGATAGGCCGTCCTGCTTCTCTTCTTCCTCTTCGAAACGCGGTTTATCTTTGTGGGTCGGATAATCCAATTCCTGCCAATCCGGTTTCTTTAGGGGTAGGGGGGCCAGATCGCGACTTGGTCCCGATCCGGCCGGCTTCCCACTCCGGTCGTATCCGACTTCCGCTTTTTCTTCCTTGATTTTTTCTTTTATATCCATAATATGCATTTGTTCGTTAGGATCATGGTCGGAACCATGATCCTTACTCGGACTATGGCGACTTGCACCATAGTCCGATCCGGCTCCATCCGTGTAGCGGCCGGCACTGCAGTAAGTAGTACCGTAATCCGCCCCCGGCGGAGCCTCTAGGGGAGTAACTTCTTCTTTAATGTCAACCTCGAACTCCCCCAATCCGAGGCGATCATCGCATCCTTCCATCTTCAGCAGCATTGGGGGCGATATGCCTTCCCCCAATGCACCCGACACAACATCGTCAACAAATTTGACAGGTTTAGGTCTTTCGCCCGCTAGGGATTCGCGGTGATATCCAGGGTCACCAAGAGATCCGGGCACGCGCACCATTGTGGTGTAGTCGCTCTCAGAAAATCTTTCTGAGACGCGAACACCCACGGGGGTCCCAGACGACTGACTATCGGAGGGGGTACTCCGTCCATCCGAGTCATGATCCGATCCGGCATCCGGCCGGCTAGATCGGTCGCTTCCATCCGCTTGATCGCGACTGCTCGAATGTTGCATGTTGAAAGCTCACCTTGTGTACCCGTCAGTACTGGGTGGTTTGCTCTCCTGGTGGACCCTAGGGCGAAAAGTGTAAATCCGTCCAATATGGAGATGAGGGTTAGGACTAGGGGTGCTCCTGGGCGGAAATCGTCACCGGGGAGCTCGTCTGGCAATACACTTGAACTTTGTATAGTGCCGGCTGGGCCGAGAATAGTCGATCGGCCAGCTAAACCAATAAGACACTTGAAGTTTGTATAGTGCCGGCTGGACCGAGAATAATCAATCGGCCAGTTAAACCAATAACAATGAAGGGCGAATCCAAATGTATATATGAGGCAGATACAACTCCACACTCTTCCACAGAAGGCCAAAATGTCACCACTTCCCAATACTTAATACCGTGTTCAAAACACGGGCGACTTGAGGCAAGTATACGAAGTCGCCGCGACCCCCGGTCAGGGGACTTCCGGTGGGTTAACTTAACCTTCCCCGGGCAAACCAATAACAGCAAGAGGGGACCTTGTTAGCCCTCTGCCGTGAACCAATAAAAGCAACTTGCGTCTAAGAAAGCGAAACGTATACTGATTTATCCTATATCCAATACTCCCTTTGTGTAACCTACCCCAAATAACACGGCTGTCCAGTCATGTGCCTTACCCGAAGTAGCCCGGTTAACTCCGACTTTGTGTACCCGCCTGGCCGGTACATCTCCCAGATGGTACCAACCCGGACGGTACACCGAACCCATCTGG
>MIQA02017950.1:0-10602 GCA_001887855.2 Sclerospora graminicola | reverse complement strand
GACCGACGACTGCTCTCGCTTCATATCGACCGTCTTGGAGTCTTCCTGCTCGACCTTCGTCAGATCGCCCTCTCCGTTCCTTAGAGAAGCTCACTCGCCTGATAGATGGATCGGGCCCATTCACGTTGGGGCCCGTGGAGGCTTGTCGGCTACGATCGGAGCTCCGAAGTGCAATTCCCGAGTTGGTTTCTCTATACGATACCAACCGGGCACTTACGGCTGAGTTATCCGATCGTCGGATCGCGGCTGATACCTCGGCACGTGATTCCGCTGATCTGGCTACCCAACTGTCGGTTCTCCGGCTAGATCATGATCGGCTTGGCAATGATCATGATCGGCTTGACCAAGAATTGCGGGACCTGACTGATCGCTTCCAGGGTGTGACGATGGAGCGTGATCAGCTGTCAGCTGACCTCGCTGCTCTTCGACTCTCCAAACCTTCGGACACCGTCGCCACCTTACAGTCGCTGATCGACACGATGGCTATCACCATTCGTAATCAGGGTACGTCCATCTCATTCACTCCTTTTATAATCCGTATTTGACTCTCCATGTTAACTTCCAGATGAACGTATCGAATCCACGAAGGATTCGATGGTCGAGATGGTAGATCATCTGCAGCGCATCGATGATCACCGTCTCGACCGTGATCAGCTTCTGCACGACAGAATCCGTACTGCCGAGGATGCAGAGCGTCGGGAGATTGAAGCTCGTTATGCGGATAAGCAGGTCCAGCTCTTGACCAAACAGCTGGCTAATTCTCGTATTGGTCGCGCTGATGTACAGAAGAAGCTGGATGAGAGTCGGAAAGTAGCTGAAAATTGCCGGCATGAGCTTAATCTCGCTCGGGTCAAACTTGAGACCCTAGAGCTTGATGATCGTGCCTGGCTTCAGCATAACGCTGACTTGAAGAGTCTCGCGGTACAAACCATGGACAGGTGGACCAAGACAGACACCGGTTCAGGATCAGTCCGGACGGCCTTGCAACGACTTCCCGGCCTGATCAGCTCGTTCGCTCCATCTGGCACACAGCCGCAATCTCCTGCGTTTGCCCCGCCTTCGCCCGCGTCCTCCGTCGCTTCCTTGCCTGTTCGTAGTGCTGATCAGTCCGTGATCAGCACTTCACAAGCTCCCGCGTCATCTCAATCTCGTCTACCGGCGACTCCACGACCAGCGCCTTCGGCCTCGAGTTCTGGGAAGCGTAAGCAGACCAGCTCGTCGAAGCAAAGGATGAGTCTCGCCAAGCGATCACGTCTTATGGTCGAATCGGATGACAAATCAACCGATCTGGACGAGAGGACGTTGTCTGTTCTGGCTCGATCGCGCAGCACTGATCGCCGTACGTCAACACCGAGTTATTCCGGGGTGAATTCGCTGGCTCAGGCCGTCACTTTACTGGAGTCCGATGACGACGATGACGATGATTTCGAGGAGGAACCACCGGCTCAAGCTGATCCTGACATTCCTCCGACGACCACTGGGGCAGTGATCGCCCCGCCACCTAATTTTACGGGCGTCTTCATCCCTGCAGATCGATCGTCGATCAAGGAAAACGATTACAGCTACGATCCGAACCGACCGTTCATGGATCTGTATGTCGTTATGCAGGGGAGGCCGACTCCCGCTCACATGGCCACACGGAAACCTTGGAGTGATGATCAGGTCTGGGATCTGACGCCTCGGGTTCTCGAAGTGCGCCAGAAAAGCGTCCCTCGCTTGTGGTCCCGCCCGCCAGGCTGGATCTTCCCGATCAGATCGCCGGCGCCCAACGACAAGCAGTGGCAACCAAGGTTGCTGACCAGACATGCCATCGAACTTATGATCGGTTCGGCACCCTGGGATGTCCTCCTGACACCTATGCCCGGACTGGCGTTCCCTGATCGCCCTTGGTTTGTCGAGCTACAGGGGCGCTTGGCTTTATATCACCAAGAGCATGTGCAAGCGATATGGGAGGCGACTCACCATTTCCCGATCACGCCGGCGATGCGCAAGGACGCGTGGATCGAGCACTACCATCATGCTCGCAAGCGTCGTCGCACCAAAGCCGGGGCTGCTTGGGCCACGATCTGTGATTACGTCGTCGAAGGAATCCGGCACGGCGAGTGTGATCTGGACGTTTTCTTGTTCCCTGGCGTCCTACATTTAACTGTTCGTCGAGCGGGATCGCGAGGACTCAAGGCTGACGGCGGGGATTGGTATCCCGGTTATGGGCACATAACTCCGGTCGCCACACTGCGTGATTGCTTGCTCTGGACCGATCAGCATGAGCCTTGGTGAAACCAGTTCCGATCAAGTCCCATGGATCATCCAGGATACAAGATTGCTCGCCTGCGCACTAAATATGGCCCATGATCGTCGTGATAACCCACTTTTATTTCGTTCTCCATAATCAATTAATATATCACGACATTCCTTGATGATCTTCTCGTTCCACTTTCGTAAATCTTGTTCATGTCTCATTATCACTTCCATCTTGTAGGTCGATCGTTCTCGTGTGTGCAGGTATAATTCTTGAGTAATATATATATGTATATGCATTCGTTTCTTCCAAACCAGTCCAACCGCCCTGATCTCCACTTGCCCGATCATCATATTTGCTGATCAGCCACAATGTGTCAACCCAGGCTATTGAGATTCCTGGTTACCCTCTTCGTGGGTTTACATCACCTCAAAACGATTCCTTCTCACCCGATCACGTTCGAATTCCCTCAGTAACGCTCCACAATTCAGATCACGCTCATCTATCCACTCGGGATCGCCGTAACCTTTCCAACGAACCAAATATTCACGGTGGGTCCGGCCAAAACGGGTTTTCTTGCCTGATCGGGTGTCCAAAACCTTCTCCACCTCGAATTCGTTCGGGTCCAGCGCTCTTTCCCAACTATCTTCGGGTAAGAGAGCCTCGTCAAAATCAAACCTTGGCTGATCATCTCCTGACAGCCTAGTTTTAGGCCGATCAGGGTATTCTCGGACCAGTTTCAACTTTGACAAGTGAACAATCGGGAAAATTCCATAATCAGTACCCGCGATAATCAGTCGAGCGGCATGATCACCGATTAGTTCGGCTACGCGGAACGGTCCATGCCATAAATGTGCTAATTTCTTGGCATATCCCTCTTTCACACGATCCAAGTAAAGCCGAACTCTTGATCCTGGCTCGATATTATGTGAATCGGCCTGATCATTGTTCCGATCAGCTCTTTCTTGGATGGCCCTTCGTAATCGCTCGTTAACTTGTTCCCGCGCATGTTGGTAGTGACGTTGAAGTCCCATGCGCCATCGACGAGCTTCGCGATCTCGACCTCGTGTGCAACCAACAGGGATCACTGACTCGATGGTAGATCGGGGGTCCCAACCATATGCCAGATAGAATGGAGTATCTCCCCTGATCCGATCAAACGAGGAATTCAATGCAAACACCAGTCTCTCCGCATATTCATCCCAATCTTGTTGCGCGGAGTCTGCGACAAACATCTTGATAGCCCTGGTCAACGTTTGTACCATCCGCTCGGCTTTACCATTCGCCTGTGGACGGTACGCCATGGTCGCGCTCTGTTTCTGGCCAAGCATCTGGTTAAAAGATCGGAACACTTCGGCCATAAAACCTGGTTCACGATCATGCCTGATCACTTCACTGGCTCCAAATCGTCGGAACACACATTCTTCGTAACTGCAAGCGACTTGTTGAGCCGTTCGTGTAGATCCCGCTTTCGCGATCACCAATCCCGTGAACAGATCAGTCCAAATCAGCAGCTCGGTATTGCCCTTGAACGATTTTGGGAGGGACGGTATGTGATCCATCGCGATCACTTGGAAAGGGTAGGTCGCCTGGATATTTCCAGGTGATCTCCCCCGGATGTTTGGCATACCTTTTCCAGTTTCGCAATCCGTACATGTCCCAACAAACTTTTGTATACTTCGATATAATCCTCTCCAATGGAAATGTTTGCGGATCCTGTGGTACGTTCGTCCTACGCCCTGGTGGCCACCCTCCAAACTGACATGATAATGGTGTAAGATATCAGCTTGTAAAGTCTCCGGGATCACGAGTCTAGCCGATCGATCCAAATCCGCATCGGCCTGATCAGCTGATACATAATAAAACAATAGATCATTTTCGTCGATCTCGTAATTAAACGCGATCTTGGCACAATCTTTTGCCTCATTCTGGCTCAGCTTCTCCAGATCACCCTTTAGAAACGCCTTCAAATCACCGATCCATTTTTCCTCGTCCTGAGCCTTGAGAATTCTTTCGATCCGCATCTCTTGTACTATTTCCTCTGTCAGGCTTCCACGAGAGGGTGATCTGTTGGGTGGTGATCTGGTTCGTGATCTCGTCGTGATCAAGATCTGGGCTGCCTCCTTATCATTTTCCACACGGATCAGCTCCGGCAGCCTATTGATCTCCACCAGTTCTTCCAACAGCGCTTGATCAGTGATGATCGATCCGGCCTGATCACGCATAGCCATAGTTGCTAAGTGATCTGCACTCCGATTCCAATCACGTTTCACATGCAAAAGATCATGTTTTGGCCATCCACGTAAAGCTTTCATAACGCGATCGTTCAGCAGTTTCAGACGCGGCGCTTTACAGTCGATCTCTCCAGTGATCTGCCGAATCACCAGGTTTGAATCTCCGCATATAATTATTCTTCCAATCTTTTGCTCTCGCAAGAGGTCCAAACCTAGTAGCAGACCACGGTATTCAGCCTCATTGACCGTGATACCTGGAGTATAATCTGAACCGACTGATATAACAGTCCATTCAGGCAATTTCCATAGCAACGCGCTATACGCCCCTACACCTTTCTTCACACTCGCTGATCCGTCGAAACTCACAACGATCAGATCTTCTTCTGAGCCGACGATCGGTGGGGGTATAGTGATCGATTCACGTGGTTGCTTCCGAGGAGCGACCTCGATCAGGGCTTCATCGACTTCTGATCGGGGCGTGATGCTGGCTGCCAGCGTCCCAAGAATTTCTTCTTCGCCCTTGGTGCACTTAATGATCTCCAAAGTCCACTGAGATAACACCGCTGTCCATCGCCCCAGTCTTCCGTCTAAACCATTCGCGGATAGTAACCACGCCAGACTAGATCGTTTGGATAATACCTTAATTGATCTAGTTACCAGCATAGAATAGCAAACATCCAACACACGTAATAATGCTAGCACTTCCTTATCCACAATACCATAGTTAACTTCATTCGGTTTTAATGTTCGGCTTGTGAACGTCACCGGGCAATAAACTCCATCATGATCTTGGACCAATGCGGCCGATATTGCCCATTTACTGGCATATAAGATCACCACGGGAATCTTCTCCGGATCGAAGTGTTTCAGTATCGGCGTCGAGATCATCTTCGCCTTTAACATACTGAAAGCTACCATAGCGCGATTCATATGATCTTCTGACCCTGGCACAGTTTGATCAGTTGGTGATCCAATCTCGAGATCTTTTTTAGTAGCTTCAACCTCGTGATCAGTCCCAATTGGTGATCCTCCCACTCGATCACGTTCTCTCAGGCCATGATAATCAACTTCCTTCAATTCATAAAGTATAGCGGCGTAGATCGAGAAGTCCTCGATAAATCTGCTATAATAATTCAATGATCCGAGGAATGATTGCATGGCCTTCAACGATCGGGGAAAAGGTAAGTTGCTGAGAGCGGCTAGATCTTTCGGATTTGCTTCCAATCCTTGGATCGATACGTTATGGCCGAGGTAAGCGACCTTGGGCTGGCCCCAGAAACTCTTGACCACACTGATCGACAAATTCCAACGCTCGCAGGTATCTAAGAGTCGTTCGACCTTATCGCATAGCATATCCCAGGATGTTGCCGTGACTAAGATATCATCTATATATGATCGCCTTCCCAACACTGATCGGCCCTGATCTTGGTCTGGCTCACCTTCCGTAAACACATCATGTAGATCCGTGGCTTCCCGATCAGCACTGATCTTGAAATACCCATAGAGAGCATTGTCGATCAGCCTTTGGTAGATCTGTGGGGCGTTCTTTAATCCAAACGGCATCCGATTCCATTCAAAAAGTCCAAAAGGTGTAACGAAAGCCGAGATCTCGCGAGCGCGATCAGTCATCGAAACCACCCAGAAACCACTAGCCATATCCAACGAACAAAACCATAAAACTTTATCCAGATCTTCTAACAAGTCATTGATCAGAGGCATCGGGTAGACCATCAACTTCGTGAGGCGATTCACCATTCTGTAGTCGATACACAATCGAATATCAACCCCATTCTTCTTAATCACGATCACGATCGGTGATGCCCACTGCGATGTTGATGGTCGGATGATCTTTGTACTCAGCAAACCTTTGATCAAATCGGATAACTTTTCCCGGTATTGAGGTGCAACTTTACGACAGCGCTGAGCGATCGGTCTTGCATTTCCCACGGCTATATCACAGAGAGCTCCGAATGCGGCTGGGGGTAGGGCGTTACCTTTCCCCATCAGTAAGTGACGCCTCTTCCAGATGATCTTCTTTAGCTGATCGATCTGCTCGGGCGTATTCACCTCGGGATCACCGACTTGTAAATCTTCCATGGTGACTTCTGGCATATTTGGCGATACTTCTGGTAACACAGCCATCTGCTTCATGATACCTTCAATATACTGATCGCCACCTTCGTGTATACACACCTGCTCGTCCACCTGATCTACCTCTTTCTGATCGGTATCATCTTGGATCGCCCCTTGTGCGTCGCTCGACTGATGGTTTACTTCGGATTCATCCTCCTCTGTAATGAATTCAGCTGGTTCATCCTCCTTTTCTTCCTCATGATCGTGCTTGGATTCTTCACTGTCTTTTCCGCTAACTGGGTCCGTTGTTTTCGGTGAGCCGGGCCTAATTATACTCAATATCTGTGGACCTTCTTTGGCCCGGCTTTCCCTTGTCGCTTCGATCGATGGCCTCCTGATCAGCAGCTTGGTCGGCGTAGAATACTCTGGCTTCTCGACCATAGGTGAGGTATCTTCATCTACTAAGTCTTCGTCACTGATCACGTCCGTGGTGGCTTGATAAGCCAGATTCTGCCATTCAATGTATCTTCGTGATCCCACTGAAACATATCCGATCTGTCGGGGTATTTCCCTTCAGGTAACCACATCCCTAAGATCATGTCTTCATGGATGATCAGCGGCTGATCGGATATATTTGTGACTCTGATGTAGCTTGATCGGCCGATACCTTTAACGAACGTTGGTACCCAACGTTCGCCACGGGTCAGCCACAATTTCTGCTGCCGATCACTCGGCCGAATCATGACATCGACTGATCGGGACACCCCAATGTTCTCGTACTGGCCCATCTTTAACATCCGTACATGAGTACCATACAAAGGCCGTCGGCCCGATAACTGAATCTGCACTTCATCCGGCAGAGTCAGGGTTCCATGAGATAGGTCAAGTCGTATACCAGCTGGTACCATAAAGTCCATCCCCAATATCGCGTCCTGACCGGCTAGCCGTCCAACCCAAGCATTAAAATAGTAGACCAGGGATCCTGCCAGGGTGATCTTCACACGTGATCGTCCTTCCGTCATATATGAACTCTCGCCGATTCCAACACATTCTTGCCTCTGGGTACTGTCTATACGACATCCCACCTTACGAGCAAAGGCGGAGTCGATGATCGAGACTTCCGCCCCAGAGTCAAATAAAATAGTGGCTTTCTCATTGTTGATCTTTCCGTTAGCTTTAGCCTGTTTAAACCACTTGTCGGGAGAGTGATACTTCCAGTATCCACGGGATTCGCTGGGCAGTAGATCCAACTCCATGATCACGTCCGATCGTGAATATTCATCCACTCTGTGACTGTAGATCGGGCACCGATCGATGCAATTTGAATTAGAACATGTATTGTCGGTTATCTTCTTTTCCTCAAACTTATCTCCGCTACCGACATATGCATAAATGCAGAACATAGATCGCTCGGCTCGAACCAGATTCCAGCCTGGCGAGCGATCTAGTTTAACATCTTCTCAACATCTGGTGGAAGCATACCAGCATGTTTAGTCGGCACATACCACTTGCGCATCAGATTAAAGAATTCTTCGATAGGGCAGGCGCCGGCGTCATGAAGCTTCCCACAGGTCTTGCACACGAAAAAACAGTGATCAGAAGGGTGACTTTTACGATCACATTTTCCACACGTAATTCTTTTCCAACAATCACGATCTCCATGTTTGGTCGACCCACAATGCACACATTTCTTACGAGATCGGTCCTGAACAGGTTGAATACCACCAGGTTTCCGTCCGTCCACACCATTAGTCGATGATCTCGGGCGATACATTGGTTCCGTCGTAAATACATGACGGTACTGTTCCTCGTCTGAACTCAGACTCGACTGGCCACTTTCTTCTTCAGAGCCTGAACTGTCTGATTCCTTCGCGATCATTCGAATCGCTCTGGCTGGTCGGGCTGCCGGTATCTTGCCTTGATCAGGGTGTGGCTTGGACCGGTACCGGTTCGATCCTACCTCGACCTTGGGCTGTCGACTCTTGGCCCGTTGCAACGTCCTTAGAGTCAGTTCCAGTTGCTCTGAGTCCTTTATACGGAGCAAGGTTAGCTGATCAGCCAGATCGCGATTGTCCAGAGTTCCAATGAAGTGTTCGACATGTTCACGGGCTATGTCCGGGTGTCGTGGGTCCTTGATCGGCATTTTCGCGCGTAGACCAGCAACATTCAACCGATGTAAGTATTCGATCGGCGTCTCGTCGGATCTTTTCTTCATGTGGTAGTACTGCCTAGCGACAGACACCCCCGAATTGCAATATTGTTCTTCAAATTCTTCACACAAACGGGGCCACTTCAGATGCACTTCACGACTTAGCTGTTTAAGCCAGTTCTTGGCCGGGCCTTTCATTAGATCAGCGAAGATCAGGCATCTTTCAGCTTCCGGTGTCTTGTCCCTCAGAAAAGCTGACTTAGTCCGGCTTAACCAACCTCTGGCCTGATCGTCATCCATATCTTTTCCGGTGAAATCCTTCAATTCCGAGATCGCGGACATTCGTACTCGGGTGATCGTTCCCGATTCACTGTCAAATGCCTGCGCGGAGGCCATATTCGCTCTACGAGGCATCTCAATGTCCAGATCATCTGGATCGAAATGTTGGCTGATCTCGCCCTCTGACTCCATGTCCACATCACTCCGCGGGGGTGATCGGTGGAATCGGTCCTGGTGATCGGCCTGGCATATCGAACGAACGATTCCGGCTGATCGGACTGATTCCATCTCCACATCCACGGGTCTCTTGACCGATTTCTCAGCAGACTGATTCATATTCGATGCCGATCGCCATGGTTGTCCTTGCCCAGGTGCGTATTGAGGCAATCCATACTGATCACCCGCAAATCGGTTCATCATTGTCGCCGAACATGGCTTTTAATTGCTCTGGGACCTCCGGCATGTTGGTTGGACCGGTATTGGAAGTCGGATTGGCCTGTGGCACTTCCTGAGCATCTTCAAAACTATCATCCGATCCGACTCTACCAGGTTCAGGCTTTCTCTTCCTGTTCTGCGACTCGGTCTTGGGGTCGATTTGCTGGATCCCTTTCGGGCCCAACGTCATACGTGTGATCCCAACCGAGGAGTCGGTGGATGCCGCTCCAGATTGTGATGACGATTGATAGATCGACTCGATATCCATAGGATACTCCACCAACTGTTATCGGTGCGAAGGATCCGCGATCGGCGACTGAACCACTGGGTTCGCCCCTAGTAACGAGGCAAGATGATCATACAGGGTGATCATAGATTCTCTGATCGTCTCTTGATCCAGATCGAATAGCATATTCGCATCGAAGGCACCAGTAGTGAAGCCAACCTCGTCGATCTGCGCAAGAGGTTCCTGATCAGATCAAGTTGACTGCCTGTGATCACCGGCCGGGTCGCTCGACCTTCCAGCTTCCCGATGATTTTAGGCTTGATGATCTTCATCACTGGGTTGGTAACTAGGAACTTGTGAAACTCTCGAAGATAGAACAGTCGTTCCACATCTTGGACAGTGGTCTTCTCGGCTGGTTCGGTCTTCTCTTCGTCTTCCTCGAAGATCTTCGGTTTAGGTTTCACATATTTTTTAGGTGGATCGCAATGATCCGCCCCATGTTTTTTCTGTCTTTTTCCATTTTCTTCTTATGCATAGGATCAAGGTTGACACCTCGATCCTTTCCTGGGTTATAGTCAACTTTACTATAACCCAGATCGGCCCCGATCGGGGCCATGTGGGGAGTTATTTCATCTTTAATCTCGACCTGGCACTCCACCAAACCATGTCGATCATCGCTTCCTTTAGAAATGGACAGCATCGGAGGCGATACGCCTTCCTCCAATACACCCGAAAAAGTTTCCTCCACTTTGATTTTCACATCTTTTTCATTATCAAAGGAATCACGGTGATATCCTGAGTCACCAAGTGATCCGGGCACGCGCACCATTGTGGTGGAGCCGATTTCCAAATCCATGACCGAAGTCTTGGGTGGAATCCGGATACCCACTGGCCCGGACGACCAACTATTGGAGGGGGTACTCCGTCGATCCTGATCAGCATCGGAATCAGATGAATCACCATTGTG
>MIQA02017949.1:0-13780 GCA_001887855.2 Sclerospora graminicola | reverse complement strand
TTCCAAACACGTGCGCGTTGCGGGTGAGGTTAGATCACCTAGAACAAACCCGTCGGGGGTCTTCCGGTAGGCCAAAATGCGCCTTAGCACGTCTTAACCGGGAAATAGATGAGCAAGAGGGGACTAATCAACCCTGTGCTCCCAATGACTGCACACGTGGCAGAGCGACTCTTTGCTTTAGGGGGAAAATCTAAACCCTGTTATTATATATGCAAAGTCCTATACCTGTGTACCATACCTCAACTCATGCCTGACCTTTACTTCGAACCTATTTACTTCGTCGCACGGTTGCGTAACACTCTCCTGCCCATCCTGGCTGCACCTTCAAGCTGACCTGTACCGATTCTGCCCCGATCATGACCCGACTCTTCAGAAGATCTCCAACCCATCCTGATCTTCAACAAACGACCTTGAAACCACTTGAGACCTGCTCTTCAGCACTTGTTCACTTTATATATAGTCCGCCCAAACCGCGAACTCACTTGCCCTTGCTTATCAACACTGATCAAAGGCTGATCGGCCCTGATCATGATCGCCATAGTGATCGACCAGGTGATCAGGCCTGATCAGGCCTGATCAGCCCTTGATCACCTCGGGAACGTCCTGGGTCATCATCATTACGACTCCATTCATCTTCCAAACCATACTTCCGATCTTAATACACCGTCAGGACAACCATACCGCACTGATCTCGGCTGATCAGGCCTGATCAGGCCTTGCCACATCATCTTCGGACCAACCAAAGGTTCACATCACTCATACAACCTGTTAATCCATCCGCCCGATCTTCATTCATCGTTTGATCTTCCTTCTCCGGGCATGACAAGCCGATCAGGCTGTAACTTTGTATCATAGCCAGCTTCCACCAATATACCATTCGGAGATCGGCTGGTCACCTGCCCTTGGTATGCCATGTCAACAATCACTATTTCTTATTATATCCACGAGAACTCCACTTAGTGACTGTGACAACCATCGTGATCGTGATCTCCATCATTCTGCCAGTGCCTGGGACTGGGCCTAACGACCATATTTGGCTGATTCTTCCACGTCGTAAATGTCCGTTGGCTACCACCTTTTCTTCTTGATCGTGATCGACCTTTTCCCACCCATCAACCGTCATATGTTGATGGGTGTTCTATCGTCACCAATCAACGGCCATGTGTGGTCCACTTCGGTCCCAATATTTTCCGATCGCTTCACCACAGCCGCCCTGAGACTAACTGTAGCCGCACAACGACTGCAGTTCGACTCACTCACTTTTGAACTTCCTCTCTGGTGATCACCATGGCCGACGCAAGCCAATCTCTTCTTCCTTCTTCGTCTTCTTCGGCTGCCCGCCCGATCGCTTCTTCGTCCTCCGTCTCCAGCTCGGCTACCCCTGCGATCGCCCCGATCACGACTTCTACGCCGATCACGACCAGCCTCATCCGACCGACAACTGCTCTCGCTTCATATCGACCGTCTTGGAGTCTTCCTGCTCGACCCTCGTCAGATCGCCTTCTCCGTTCCTTGGAGCAGCTCACTCGGTTGATAGATGGATCGGGCTCATTCACGTTGGGGCCCGTGGAGGCTTGCCGGCTGCGATCGGAACTCCGAAGTGCAATTCCCGAGTTGGTTTCTCTGTACGATACCAACCGGGCACTTACGGCTGAGTTATCCGATCGTCGGATCGCGGCTGATACCTCGGCACGTGATTCCGCTGATCTGGCCACCCAACTGTCGGTTCTCCGGCTAGATCATGATCGGCTTGGCAAGGATCATGATCGGCTTGACCAAGAATTGCGGGACCTGACTGATCGCTTCCAGGGTGTGACGATGGAACGTGATCAGTTGTCAGCTGACCTCGCTGCTCTTCGACTCTCCAAACCTTCGGACACCGTCGCCACCTTACAGTCGCTGATCGACACGATGGCTATCACCATCCGTAATCAGGGTACGTTCATCTCATTCACTCCTTTTATAATCCGTATTTGACTCTCCATGTTAACTTCCAGATGAACGTATCGAATCCATGAAGGATTCGATGGTCGAGATGGTAGATCATCTGCAACGCATCGATGATCACCGTCTCGACCGTGATCAGCTTCTGCACGACAGAATCCGTACTGCCGAGGATGTAGAGCGTCGGGAGATTGAAGCTCGTTATGCGGATCAGCAGGTCCAGCTCTTGGCCAAACAGCTGGCTGACTCTCGTATTGGTCGCGCTGATGTACAGAAGAAGCTGGATGAGAGCCGAAAAGTAGCTGAAAATTGCCGGCATGAGCTTAATCTCGCTCGGGTCAAACTTGAGACCCTAGAGCTTGATGATCGTGCCTGGCTTCAGCTTAACGCTGACCTGAAGAGTCTCGCGGTACAAACCATGGACAGGTGGACCAAGACAGACGCTGGTTCAGGATCAGTCCGGACGGCCTTGCAACGACTTCCCGGCCTGATCAGCTCGTTCGCTCCATCTGGCACACCGCCGCAATCTCCTGCGTTTGCCCCGCCTTCGCCCGCGTCCTCCGTCGCTTCCTTGCCTGTTCGTAGTGCTGATCAGCCCGTGATCAGCACCTCACAAGCTCCCGCGTCATCTCAATCTCGTCCACCAGCGACTCCGCGACCAGCGCCTTCGGCCTCGAGTTCTGGGAAACGTAAGCGGACCAACTCGTCGAAGCAAAGGACGAGTCTCGCCAAGCGATCACGCCTTATGGTCGAATCGGATGACGAATCAACCGATCTGGACGAGAGGACGTTATCTGTTATGGCTCGGTCGCGCAGCACTGATCGCCGTACGTCAACACCGAGTTATTCCGGGGTGAATTCGCTGGCTCAGGCCGTCACTTTACTGGAGTCCGATGACGGCGATGACGATGATTTCGAGGAGGAACCCCCGGCTCAAGCTGATCCTGACATTCCTCCGACGACCACTGGGGCAGTGATCGCCCCGCCACCTAATTTTACGGGCGTCTTCATTCCTGCAGCACGATCGTCGATCAAAGAAGACGATTACAGCTACGATCCGAACCGTCCGTACATGGATCTGTATGTCGTTATGCAGGGGAGGCCGACTCCCGCTCACATGGCCACACGGAAACCTTGGAGTGATGATCAGGTCTGGGATCTAACGCCTCGGGTTCTCGAAGTGCGGCAGAAAAGCGTCCCTCGCTTGTGGTCCCGCCCGCCAGGCTGGATCTTCCCGATCAGATCGCCGGCGCCCAAGGACAAGCAGTGGCAACCAAGGTTGCTGACCAGACATGCCATCGAACTTATGATCGGTTCGGCGCCCTGGGATGTTCTTCTGACACCTATGCCCGGACTGGCGTTCCCTGATCGCCCTTGGTTTGTCGAGCTACAGGGGCGCTTGGCTTTGTATCACCAAGAGCACGTGCAAGCGATATGGGAGGCGACTCACCATTTCCCGATCACGCCGGCGATGCGCAAGGACGCGTGGATCGAGCACTACCATCATGCTCGCAAGCGTCGTCGCACCAAAGCCGGGGCTGCCTGGGCCACGATCTGCGATTATGTTGTCGGCGGCATTCGGCACGGCGAGTGTGATCTGGACGTTTTCTTGTTCCCTAGCGTCCTGCATTTAACTGTTCGTCGAGCGGAATCGCGAGGACTCAAGGCTGACGGCGGGGACTGGTATCCCGGTTATGGGCACATAACTCCGGTCGCCACACTGCGTGATTGCTTGCTCTGGACCGATCAACATGAGCCTTGGCGAAACCAGTTCCGATCGAGTCCCATGGATCATCCAGGATACAAGATTGCTCGCCTGCCCACTAAATATGGTCCATGATCGTCGTGATAACCCACTTTTATTTCGTTCTCCATAATCAATTAATATATCACGACATTCTTTGATGATCTTCTCGTTCCACTTTCGTAAATCTTGTTCATGTCTCATTATTGCTTCCATCTTGTAGGTCGATCGTTCTCGCGTGTGCAGGTATAATTCTTGAGTAATATATATATGTATATGCATTCGTTTCTTCCAAACCAGTCCAACCGCCCTGATCTCCACTTGCCCGATCATCATATTTGCTGATCAGCCACAATGTGTCAACCCAGGCTATTGAGATTCCTGGTTACCCTCTTCGTGGGTTTGCATCACCTCAAAACGATTCCTTCTCACCCGATCACGTTCGAATTCCCTCAGTAACGCTCCACAATTCAGATCACGCTCGTCTATCCACTCGGGATCGCCGTAACCTTTCCAACGAACCAAATATTCACGGTGGGTCCGGCCAAAACGGGTTTTCTTGCCTGATCGGATGTCCAAAACCTTCTCCACCTCGAATTCGTTCGGGTCCAGCGCTCTTTCCCAACTATCTTCGGGTAAGAGAGCCTCGTCAAAATCAAACCTTGGCTGATCATCTCCTGACAGCCTAGTCTTAGGCCGATCAGGGTATTCTCGGACCAGTTTCAACTTTGACAGGTGAACAATCGGGAAAATTCCATAATCAGTACCCGCGGTGATCAGTCGAGCGGCATGATCACCGATTAGTTCGGCTACGCGGAACGGTCCATGCCATAAATGTGCTAATTTCTTGGCATATCCCTCTTTCACACGGTCCAAGTAAAGCCAAACTCTTGATCCTGGCTCGATATTATGTGAATCGGCCTGATCATTGTTCCGATCAGCTCTTTCTTGGATGGCCCTTCGTAATCGCTCGTTAACTTGTTCCCGCGCATGTTGGTAGTGATGTTGGAGTCCCATGCGCCATCGACGAGCTTCGCGATCTCGACCTCGTGTGCAACCAACAGGGATCACTGACTCGATGGTAGATCGGGGGTCCCAACCATATGCCAGATAGAATGGGGCATCTCCCCTGATCCGATCAAACGAGGAATTCAAAGCAAACACCAGTCTCTCTGCATATTCATCCCAATCTTGTTGCGCGGAGTCTGCGACATACATCTTGATAGCCCTGGTCAACGTTTGTACCATCCGCTCGGCTTTACCATTCGCCTGTGGACGGTATGCCATGGTCGCGCTCTGTTTCTGGCCAAGCATCTGATTAAAAGATCGGAACACTTCGGCCATAAAACCTGGTTCACGATCATGTCTGATCACTTCACTGGCTCCAAATCGTCGGAACACACATTCTTCGTAACTGCAAGCGACTTGTTGAGCCGTTCGTGTAGATCCCGCTTTCGCGATCACCAATCCCGTGAACAGATCAGTCCAGATCAGCAGCTCGGTATTGCCCTTAAACGATTTTGGGAGGGACGGTATGTGATCCATCGCGATCACTTGGAAAGGGTAGGTCGCCTGGATATTTCCAGGTGATCTTCCCCGGATATTTGGCATACCTTTTCCAGTTTCGCAATCCTTACATGTTCCAACAAACTTTTGTATACTTCGATATAATCCTCTCCAATGGAAATGTTTACGGATCCTGTGGTACGTTCGTCCTACGCCCTGGTGGCCACCCTCCAAACTGACATGATAATGGTGTAAGATATCAGTTTGCAAAGTCTCCGGGATCACGAGTCTGGCCGATCGATCCAAATCCGCATCGGCCTGATCAGCTGATACATAATAAAACAATAGATCATTTTCGTCGATCTCGTAGTTAAACGCGATCTTGGCACAATCCTTTGCCTCACTCTGGCTCAGCTTCTCCAGATCGCCCTTTAGAAACGCCTTCAGATCACCGATCCATTTTTCCTCGTCTTGAGCCTTGAGAATTCTTTCGATCCGCATCTCTTGTACTATTTCCTCTGTCAGGCTTCCGCGAGAGGGTGATCTGTTGGGTGGTGATCTGGTTCGTGATCTCGTCGTAATCAAGATCTGGGCTGCTTCCTTTTCATTTTCCACACGGATCAGCTCCGGCAGCCTATTGATCTCCACCATTTCTTCCAACAGCGCTTGATCAGTGATTATCGATCCGGCCTGATCACGCATAGCCATAGTTGCTAAGTGATCTGCACTCCGATTCCAATCACGTTTCACATGCAAAAGATCATGTCTTGGCCATCCACGTAAAACTTTCATAACGCGATCATTCAGCAGTTTCAGACGCGGCGCTTTACAGTCGATCTCTCCAGTGATCTGCCGAATCACCAGGTTTGAATCTCCGCATATAATTATTCTTCCAATCTTTTGCTCTCGCAAGAGATCCAAACCTAGTAGCAGACCACGGTATTCAGCCTCATTGACCGTGATACCTGGAGTATAATCCGAACCGGCTGATATAACAGTCCACTCTGGCAATTTCCATAGCAACGCGCTATACGCCCCTACACCTTTCTTCACACTCGCTGATCCGTCGAAACTCACAACGATCAGATCTTCTTCTGAGCCGACGATCGGTGGGGTATAGTGATCGATTCACGTGGTTGCTTCCGAGGAGCGACCTCGATCAGGGCTTCATCGACTTCTGATCGGGGCGTGATGCTGGCTGCCAGCGTCCCAAGGATTTCTTCTTCGCCCTTGGTGCACTTAATGATCTCCAAAGTCCACTGAGATAACACCGCTGCCCATCGCCCCAGTCTTCCGTCTAAACCACTCGCGGATAGTAACCACGCCAGACTAGATCGTTTGGATAATACTTTAATTGATCTAGTTACCAGCATAGAATAGCAAACATCCAACACACGTAACAACGCTAGCACTTCCTTATCCACAATACCATAGTTAACTTCATTCGGTTTCAGTGTTCGGCTTGTGAACGTCACCGGGCAATAAACTCCATCATGATCTTGGACCAATGCGGCCGATATTGCCCATTTACTAGCATATAAGATCACCACGGGAATCTTCTCCGGATCGAAGTGTTTCAGTATCGGCGTCGAGATCATCTTCGCCTTTAACATACTGAAGGCTACCATAGCGCGATTCATGTGATCTTCTGACCCTGGCACAGTTTGATCAGTTGGTGATCCAATCTCGAGATCTTTTTTAGTAGCTTCAACCTCATGATCAGTCCCGATTGGTGATCCTTCCCCCCGATCACGTTCTCTCAGGCCATGATAATCAACTTCCTTCAGTTCATAAAGTATAGCGGCGTAGATCGAGAAGTCCTCGATAAATCTGCTATAATAATTCAATGATCCGAGGAATGATTGCATGGCCTTCAACGATCGGGGAAACGGTAAGTTGCTGAGAGCGGCTAGATCTTTTGGATTCGCTTCCAACCCTTGGATCGATACGTTATGACCGAGGTAAGCGACCTTGGGTTGACCCCAGAAACTCTTAACCACACTGATCGACAAATTCCAACGCTCGCAGGTATCTAAGAGTCGTTCGACCTTATCGCATAGCATATCCCAGGATGTTGCCGTGACCAAGATATCATCTATATACGATCGCCTTCCCAACACTGATCGGCCCTGATCTTGGTCTGGCTCACCTTCCGTAAACACATCATGTAAATCCGTGGCTTCCCGATCAGCACTGATCTTGAAATACCCATAGAGAGCATTGTCGATCAGCCTTTGGTAGATCTGTGGGGCATTCTTTAATCCAAACGGCATCCGATTCCATTCAAAAAGTCCAAAAGGTGTAACGAAAGCCGAGATCTCTCGAGCGCGATCAGTCATTGAAACCACCCAGAAACCACTAGCCATATCCAACGAACAAAACCATAAAACTTTATCCAGATCTTCTAACAAGTCATTGATCAGGGGCATCGGGTAGACCATCAACTGCGTGAGGCGATTCACCATTCTGTAGTCGATACACAATCGAATATCAACCCCATTCTTCTTAATCACAATCACGATCGGTGATGCCCACTGCGATGTTGATGGTCGGATGATATTCGTACTCAGCAAACCTTTGATCAAATCGGATAACTTTTCCCGGTATTGAGGTGCAACTTTACGACAACGCTGAGCGATCGGCCTCGCGTTTCCCACGTCTATATCACAAACAGCTCCAAATGCGGCTGGGGGTAGGGCGTTACCTTTCCCCATCAGTAAGTGACGCCTCTTCCAGATGATCTTCTTTAGCTGATCGATCTGCTCGGGCGTATTCACCTCGGAATCACCGACTTGTAAATCTTCCATGGTGACTTCTGGCATATTTGGCGATACTTCTGGTAACACAGCCATCTGCTTCTCGATACCTTCAATATACTGATCGCCACCTTCGTGTATACACACCTGCTCGTCCACCTGATCTACCTCTTTCTGATCGGTATCATCTTGGATCGCCCCTTGTGCGTCGCTCGCCTGATGGTTTACTTCGGATTCACCCTCCTCTGTAATGAATTCAGCTGGTTCATCCTCATGATCGTGCTTGGACTCTTCACTGTCTTTTCCGCTAACTGAGTCCGTTGTTTTCGGTGAGCCGGGCCTAATTATACTCAATATCTGTGGACCTTCTTTGGCCCGGCCTTCCCCTGTCGCTTCGATCGATGGCCTCCTGATCAGCAGCTTGGTCGGTGTAGAATACTCCGGCTTCTCGACCATAGGTGAGGTATCTTCATCCACTAAGTCTTCGTCACTGATCGCGTCCGTGGTGGCTTGATAAGCCAGATTCTGCCATTCAATGTATCTTCGTGATCCCACTGAAACATATCCGATCTGTCGGGGTACTTTCCCTCAGGTAACCACATCCCTAAGATCATGTCTTCATGGATGATCAGCGGCTGATCGGATATATTTGTGACTCTGATGTAGCTTGATCGGCCGATACCTCTAACGAACGTTGGTACCCAACGTTCGCCACGGGTCAGCCACAATTTCTGCTGCCGATCACTCGACCGAATCATGACATCGACTGATCGGGACACCCCAATGTTCTCGTACTGGCCCATCTTTAACATCCGTACATGAGTACCATACAAAGGCCGTCGGCCCGATAACTGAATCTGCACTTCATCCGGCAGAGTCAGGGTTCCATGAGATAGGTCAAGTCGTATACCAGCTGGTACCATAAAATCCATCCCCAATATCGCGTCCTGACCGGCTAGCCGTCCAACCCAAGCATTAAAATAGTAGACTAGGGATCCTGCCAGGGTGATCTTCACACGTGATCGTCCTTCCGTCATATATGAACTCTCGCCAATCCCAACACATGCTTGCCTCTGGGTACTGTCTATACGACATCCCACCTTACGAGCAAAGGCGGAGTCGATGATCGAGACTTCCGCCCCAGAGTCAAATAAAATAGTAGCTTTCTCATTGTTGATCTTTCCGTTAGCTTTAGCCTGTTTAAACCACTTGTCGGGAGAGTGATACTTCCAGTATCCACGGGATTCACCGGGCAGTAGGTCCAACTCCATGATCACGTCCGATCGTGAATATTCATCCACTCTGAGACTGTAGATCGGACACCGATCGATGCAATTTAAATTAGAACATGTATTGTCGGTTATCTTCTTTTCCTCAAACTTATCTCCGCTACCGACATATGCATAAATGCAGAACGTAGATCGCTCGGCTCGAACCAGATTCCAACCTGGCGAGCGATCTAGTTTAACATCTTCTCAACATCTGGTGGAGCATACCAGCATGTTTAGTCGCACATACCACTTGCGCATCAGATTAAAGAATTCTTCGATAGGGCAGGCGCCGGCGTCATGGAGCTTCCCACAGGTCTTGCACACGAAAAAACAGTGATCAGAAGGGTGACCTTTACGATCACATTTTCCACACGTAATTCTTTTCAACAATCACGATCTCCATGTTTGGTCGACCCACAATGCACACATTTCTTACGAGATCGGTCCTGATCAGGTTGAATACTACCAGGTTTCCGTCCGTCCACACCATTAGTCGATGATCTCGGGCGATACATTGGTTCCGTCGTAAATACATGACGGTATTGTTCCTCGTCCGAGCTCAGACCCGACTGACCACTTTCCTCTTCAGAGCTTGAACTGTCTGATTCCTTCGCGATCACGCGAATCGCTCTGGCTGGTCGGGCTGCCGGTATCTTGCCTTGGTCAGGGTGTGGCTTGGACCGGTACCGGTTCGATCCTACCTCGACCTTGGGCTGTCGACTCTTGGCCCGTTGCAACGTCCTTAGAGTCAGTTCCAGTTGTTCTGAGTCCTTTATACGGAGCAGGGTTAGCTGATCAGCCAGATCGCGATTGTCCAGAGTTCCAATGAAGTGTTCGACATGTTCACGGGCTATGTCCGGGTGTCGTGGGTCCTTGATCGGCATTTTCGCGCGTAGACCAGCAACATTCAACCGATGTAGGTACTCGATCGGCGTCTCGTCGGATCTTTTCTTCATGTGGTAGTACTGCCTAGCGACAGACACCCCCGAATTGCAATATTGTTCCTCAAACTCTTCACACAAACGGGGCCACTTCAGACGCACTTCTCGACTTAGCTGTTTAAGCCAGTTCTTGGCCGGACCTTTCATTAGATCAGCGAAGATCAGGCATCTTTCAGCTTCCGGGGTCTTGTCCCTCAGAAAAGCTGACTTAGTCCGGCTTAACCAACCTCTGGCCTGATCGTCATCCATATCTTTGCCGGTGAAATCCTTCAATTCCGAGATCGCGGACATTCGTACTCGGGTGATCGTTCCTGATTCACTGTCAAATGCCTGCGCGGAGGCCATATTCGCTCTACGAGGCATCTCGATGTCCAGATCATCTGGATCGAAATGTTGGCTGATCTCGCCCTCTGACTCCATGTCAACATCACTTCGCGGGGGTGATCGGTGAAATCGGTCCTGGTGATCGCCCTGGCATATCGAACGAACGATTCCGGCTGATCGGACTGATTCCATCTCCACATCCACAGGTCTCTTGACCGATTTCTCAGCAGACTGATTCATATTCGGTGCCGATCGCCATGGTTGTCCTTGCCCAGGCGCGTATTGAGGCAATCCATACTGATCACCCGCAAATCGGTTCATCATTGTCGCGAACATGGCTTTTAATTGCTCTGGGACCTCCGGCATGTTGGTTGGGCCGGTATTGGAGGTCGGATTGGCCTGTGGCACTTCCTGAGCATCTTCAAAACTATCATCCGATCCAACTCTACCAGGTTCAGGCTTTCTCTTCCTGTTCTGCGACTCGGTCTTGGGGTCGGTCTGCTGGATCCCTTTTGGGCCCAACGTCATACGTGTGATCCCAACCGAGGAGTCGGTGGATGCCGCTCCAGATTGTGATGACGATTGGTATATCGACTCGATATCCATAGGATACTCCACCAACTGTGATCGGTGCGAAGGATCCGCGATCGGCGACTGAACCACTGGGTTCGCCCCTAGTAACGAAGCAAGATGGTCATACAGGGTGATCATGGATTCTCTGATCGTCTCTTGATCCAGATCGAATAGCATATTCGCGTCGAAGGCACCAGTAGTGAAGCCAACCTCGTCGATCTGCGCCAAGAGGTTCCTGATCAGATCAAGTTGACTGCCTGTGATCACCGGCCTGGTCGCTCGACCTTCCAGCTTCCCGATGATCTTAGGCTTGATGATCTTCATCACTGGGTTGGTAATCAGGAACTTGTGAAACTCTCGAAGATAGAACAGTCGTTCCACATCTTGGACAGTGGTCTTCTCGGCTGGTTCGATCTTCTCTTCGTCTTCCTCGAAGATCTTCGGTTTAGGTTTCACATATTTTTTAGGTGGATCACAATGATCCGCCCCCATGTTTTTTCTGTCTTTTCCATTTTCTTCTTATGCATAGGATCAAGGTTAACACCTCGATCCTTTCCTGGGTTATAGTCAACTTTACTATAACCCAGATCGGCCCCGATCGGGGCCATATGGGGAGTTGTTTCATCTTTAATCTCGACCTGGCACTCCACCAAACCAGGTCGATCATCGCTTCCTTTAGAAATGGACAGCATCGGAGGCGATACGCCTTCCTCCAATACACCCGAAAAAGTTTCCTTCACTTTGATTTTCACATCTTTTTCATCATCAAAGGAATCACGGTGATATCCTGAGTCACCAAGTGATCCGGGCACGCGCACCATTGTGGTGGAGCCGATTTCCAAATCCATGACCGAAGTCGTGGTGGAATCCGGATACCCACTGGCCCGGACGACCAACTATCGGAGGGGGTACTCCGTCGATCCTGATCAGCATCGGAATCAGATGAATCACCACTATGGTGACTGATCTGATCCTTCCGGTCATCTGGCCGGTCTTCATGCTCGTCAGGATCTATGTTTAATTTCATCTCACCTTGTGTACCCGTCGATCGGGGCTGATTACACTCACTTAGGTGGACTCGGTGACGAAAAGGATGATCTTGATCAGGTCGGAGGTTTTGACCTTCTCGAGACGGGGGTGTCCTCGGGTGGAAATCTTCACCGGAGAACGGGTTGGGGTCGACACTTATTCAGTATCTAGGCACTGATCAGGAAAGTTCGTCTGATCAGGCCAGCCAATGAGAGAGAGATGTAACGAAACCAAGAAAATGTGATCAATCCACGATCTTCCACAGTAATCCACAAACGTTATCTCCACAAAACCTTTACCAATATTCTTAACGTGTTCCAAACACGTGCGCGTTGCGGGTGAGGTTAGATCACCTAGAGCAAACCCGTCGGGGGTCTTCCGGTAAGCCAAAATGCGCCTTAGCACGTCTTAACCGGGAAAATAGATGAGCAAGAGGGGACTAATCAACCCTGTGCTCCCAATGACTGCACACGTGGCAGAGCGACTCTTTGCTTTAGGGGGAAAATCTAAACCTGTTATTATATATGCAAAGTCCTATACCTGTGTACCATACCTCAACTCATGCCTGACCTTTACTTCGAACCTATTTACTTCGTCGCACGGTTGCGTAACACTCTCTTGCCCATCCTGGCTGCACCTTCAAGCTGACCTGTACCGATTCTGCCCCGATCATGACCCGACTCTTCAGAAGATCTTCAACCCATCCTGATCTTCAACAAACGACCTTGAAACCACTTGAGACCTGCTCTTCAGCACTTGTTCACTTCATATATAGTCCGCTCAGACCGAGAACTCACTTGCCCTTGCTTATCAACGCTGATCAAAGGCTGATCGGCCCTGATCACGATCGCCATAGTGATCGACCAAGTGATCAGGTGGTGATCAGGCTGATCAGCCCTTGATCACCTCGGAAACGCTCTGGGTCATCATCATCACGACTCAATTCGTCTTCCAAACCATACTTTCGATCTTAATACACCGTCAGGATAACCATACCGCACTTGATCTCGGCTGATCAGGCCTGATCAGGCCTTGCCACATCATCTTCGGACCAATCAAAGGTTCACATCACTCGTATAACCTGTTAATCCACCTGCCCGATCTTCATTCATCATTTGATCTTCTTCCTCCGGGCGTGACAAGCCGATCAGGCTGCAACCTTGTATCATAGCCGGTCATCCACCAATATACTGTTCGGAGATCGGCTGGTCACCTGCTCTTGGTATGCCATGTCAACAATCACCATTATTTTATTATATCCACGAGAAAACCACTTAGTGACTGTGACAACGATCGTGATCGTGATCTTCATCATTCCGCCAGTGCCTGGGACCGGGCTTAACGACCATACTTGGCTAACTCTTCCACATCGTAAATATCCGTTGGCCACCACCTTTTCTTCTTACTCGCGATCAACCTTTTCCCACCCATCAACCGTCATATGTTGATGGGTGTTCTATCATCACCAATCATCGGTCATGTGTGGTCCACTTCAATCCCAATATTTTTCGATCGCTTCACCACAGAACAATCGGGAAAATTCCATACTCAGTACCCGCAGTGATCAGCCGAGCGGCATGATCACCGATTAGCTCGGCTATACGGAACGGTCCATGCCATAAATGTGCTAACTTCTTGGTATATCCTTCTTTCACGCGATCCAAGTAAAGCCAAACTCTTGATCCTGGCTCG
>MIQA02017948.1:0-22944 GCA_001887855.2 Sclerospora graminicola | reverse complement strand
ACCATATGCCAGATAGAATGGGGCATCTCCCCTGATCCGATCAAAAGAGGAATTCAATGCAAACACCAGTCTCTCCGCATATTCATCCCAATCTTGTTGCGCGGAGTCTGCGACATACATCTTAATAGCCCTGGTCAACGTTTGTCCCATCCGCTCGGCTTTACCATTCGCCTGTGGACGGTACGCCATGGTCGCGCTCTGTTTCTGGCCAAGCATCTGATTAAAAGATCGGAACACTTCGGCCATAAAGCCTGGTTCACGATCATGCCTGATCACTTCACTGGCTCCAAACCGTCGGAACACACATTCTTCGTAACTGCAAGCGACTTGTTGAGCCGTTCGTGTAGATCCCGCTTTCGCGATCACCAATCCCGTGAACAGATCAGTCCAGATCAGCAGCTCGGTATTGCCCTTGAACGATTTTGGGAGGGACGGTATGTGATCCATCGCGATCACTTGGAAAGGGTAGGTCGCCTGGATGTTTCCAGGTGATCTTTTCCGGATATTTGGCATACCTTTTCCAGTTTCGCAATCCGTACATGTTCCAACAAACTTTTGTATACTTCGATATAATCCTCTCCAATGGAAATGTTTACGGATCCTGTGGTACGTTCGTCCTACGCCCTGGTGGCCACCCTCCAAACTGACATGATAATGGTGTAAGATATCAGCTTGTAAAGTCTCCGGGATCACGAGTCTAGCCGATCGGTCCAAATCCGTATCGGCCTGATCAGCTGATACATAATAAAACAATATATCATTTTCGTCGATCTCGTAGTTAAACGCGATCTTGGCACAATCCTTTGCCTCACTCTGGCTCAGCTTCTCCAGATCACCCTTTAGAAACGCCTTCAAATCACCGATCCATTTTTCCTCGTCTTGAGCCTTGAGAATTCTTTCGATCCGCATCTCTTGTACTATTTCCTCTGTCAGGCTTCCGCGAGAGGGTGATCTGTGGGTGGTGATCTGGTTCGTGATCTCGTCGTGATCAAGATCTGGGCTGCTTCCTTATCATTTTCTACACGGATCAACTCCGGCAGCCTATTGATCTCCACCAGTTCTTCCAACAGCGCTTGATCAGTGATTATCGATCCGGCTTGATCACGCATAGCCATAGTTGCTAAGTGATCTGCACTCCGATTCCAATCACGTTTCACATGCAAAAGATCATGTCTTGGCCATCCACGTAAAGCTTTCATAACGCGATCATTCAGCAGTTTCAGACGCGGCGCTTTACAGTCGATCTCTCCAGTGATCTGCCGAATCACCAGGTTTGAATCTCCGCATATAATTATTTTTCCAATCTTTTGCTCTCGCAAGAGATCCAAACCTAGTAGCAGACCACGGTATTCATCCTCATTGACCGTGATACCTGGGGTATAATCTGAACCGGCTGATATAACAGTCCACTCTGGCAGTTTCCATAGCAACGCGCTATACGCCCCTACACCTTTCTTCACACTCGCTGATCCGTCGAAGCTTACAACGATCAGATCTTCTTCTGAGCCGACGATCGGTGGGGTATAGTGATCGATTCACGTGGTTGCTTCCGAGGAGCGACCTCGATCAGGGCTTCATCGACTTCTGATCGGGGCGTGATGCTGGCTGCCAGCGTCCCAAGAATTTCTTCTTCGCCCTTGGTGCACTTAATGATCTCCAAAGTCCACTGAGATAACACCGCTGCCCATCGCCCCAGTCTTCCGTCTAAACCATTCGCGGATAGTAACCACGCCAGACTAGATCGTTTGGATAATACTTTAATTGATCTAGTTACCAGCATAGAATAGCAAACATCCAACACACGTAACAACGCTAGCACTTCCTTATCCACAATGCCATAGTTAACTTCATTCGGTTTCAGTGTTCGGCTTGTGAACGTCACCGGGCAATAAACTCCATCGTGATCTTGGACCAATGCGGCCGATATTGCCCATTTACTGGCGTATAAGATCACCACGGGAATCTTCTCCGGATCGAAGTGTTTCAGTATCGGCGTCGAGATCATCTTCGCCTTTAATATACTGAAGGCTACCATAGCGCGATTCATATGATCTTCTGACCCTGGCACAGTTTGATCAGTTGGTGATCCAATCTCGAGATCTTTTTTAGTAGCTTCAACCTCGTGATCAGTCCCAATTGGTGATCCTCCCACCCGATCACGTTCTCTCAGGCCATGATAGTCAACTTCCTTCAATTCATAAAGTATAGCGGCGTAGATCGAGAAGTCCTCGATAAATCTTCTATAATAATTCAATGATCCGAGGAAGGATTGCATGGCCTTCAACGATCGGGGAAACGGTAAGTTGCTGAGAGCGGCTAGATCCTTCGGATTTGCTTCCAACCCTTGGATCGATACGTTATGACCGAGGTAAGCGACCTTGGGCTGACCCTAGAAACTCTTGACCACACTGATCGACAAATTCCAACGCTCGCAGGTATCTAAGAGTCGTTCGACCTTGTCGCATAGCATATCCCAGGATGTTGCCGTGACCAAGATATCATCTATATATGATCGCTTTCCCAACACTGATCGGCCCTGATCTTGGTCTGGCTCCCCTTCCGTAAACACATCATGTAGATCAGTGACTTCCCGATCAGCACTGATCTGGAAATATCCGTAGAGAGCATTGTCGATCAGCCTTTGGTAGATCTGTGGGGCGTTCTTTAATCCAAACGGCATCCGATTCCATTCAAAAAGTCCAAAAGGTGTAACGAAAGCCGAGATCTCTCGAGCGCGATCGGTCATCGAAACCACCCAGAAACCACTAGCCATATCCAACGAACAAAACCATAAAACTTTATCCAGATCTTCTAACAAGTCATTGATCAGGGGCATCGGGTAGACCATCAACTTCGTGAGGCGATTCACCATTCTGTTGTCGATACACAATCGAATATCAACCCCGTTCTTCTTAATCACAATCACGATCGGTGATGCCCACTGCGATGTTGATGGTCGGATGATCTTTGTACTCAGCAAACCTTTGATCAAATCGGATAACTTTTCCCGGTATTGAGGTGCAACTTTACGACAGCGCTGGGCGATCGGCCTCGCATTTCCCACGTCTATATCACAAACATCTCCGAATGCGGCTGGGGGTAGGGCGTTACCTTTCCCCATCAGTAAGTGACGCCTCTTCCAGATGATCTTCTTTAGCTGATCGATCTGCTTGGGCGTATTCACTTCGGGATCACCGACTTGTAAATCTTCCATGGTGACTTCTGGCATATTTGGCGATACTTCTGGTAACACAGCCATCTGCTTCTCGATACCTTCGATATACTGATCGCCACCTTCGTGTATACACACCTGCTCGTCCACCTGATCTACCTCTTTCTGATCGGCATCATCTTGGATCGCCCCTTGTGCGTCGCTCGACTGATGGTTTACTTCGGATTCACCCTCCTCTGTAATGAATTCAGCTGGTTCATCCTCCTTTTCTTCCTCATGATCGTGCTTGGACTCTTCACTGTCTTTTCCGCTAACTGGGTCCGTTGTTTTCGGTGAGCCGGGCCTAATTATACTCAATATCTGTGGACCTTCTTTGGCCCGGCCTTCCCTTGTCGCTTCGATCGATGGCCTCCTGATCAGCAGCTTGGTCGGCGTAGAATACTCTGGCTTCTCGACCATAGGTGAGGTATCTTCATCCACTAAGTCTTCGTCACTGATCACGTCCGTGGTGGCTTGATAAGCCAGATTCTGCCATTCAATGTATCTTCGTGATCCCACTGAAACGTATCCGATCTGTCGGGGTACTTTCCCCTCAGGTAACCACATCCCTAAGATCATGTCTTCGTGGATGATCAGTGGCTGATCGGATATATTTGTGACTCTGATGTAGCTTGATCGGCCGATACCTTTAACGAACGTTGGTACCCAACGTTCGCCACGGGTCAGCCACAATTTCTGCTGCCGATCACTCGACCGAATCATGACATCGACTGATCGGGACACCCCAATGTTCTCGTACTGGCCCATCTTTAATATCCGTACATGAGTACCATACAAAGGTCGTCGGCCAGATAACTGAATCTGCACTTCATCCGGCAGAGTCAGGGTTCCATGAGATAGGTCAAGTCGTATACCAGCTGGTACCATAAAATCCATCCCCAATATCGCGTCCTGACCGGCTAGCCGTCCAACCCAAGCGTTAAAATAGTAGACCAGGGATCCTGCCAAGGTGATCTTCACACGTGATCGTCCCTCCGTCATATATGAACTCTCGCCAATCCCAACACATTCTTGTCTCTGGGTACTGTCTATACGACATCCCACCTTACGAGCAAAGGCGGAGTCGATGATCGAGACTTCCGCCCCAGAGTCAAATAAAATAGTGGTTTTTTCATTGTTGATCTTTCCATTAGCTTTAGCCTGTTTAAACCACTTGTCGGGAGAGTGATACTTCCAGTATCCTCGGGATTCACCGGGCAGTAGGTCCAACTCCATGATCACGTCCGATCGTGAATATTCATCCACTCTGAGACTGTAGATCGGACAGCGATCGATGCAATTTGAATTAGAACATGTATTGTCGGTTATCTTCTTTTCCTCAAACTTATCTCCGCTACCGACATATGCATAAATGCAGAACATAGATCGCTCGGCTCGAACCAGATTTCAACCTGGCGAGCGATCTAGTTTAACATCTTCTCAACATCTGGTGGGAGCATACCAGCATGTTTAGTCGGCACATACCACTTGCGCATCAGATTAAAGAATTCTTCGATGGGGCAGGCGCCGGCGTCATGAAGCTTCCCACAGGTCTTGCACACGAAAAGACAGTGATCAGAAGGGTGACCTTTACGATCACATTTTCCACACGTAATTCTTTTCCAACAATCACGATCTCCATGTTTGGTCGACCCACAATGCACACATTTCTTGCGAGATCGGTCCTGATCAGGTTGAATACCACCAGGTTTCCGTCCGTCCACACCATTAGTCGATGATCTCGGGCGATACATTGGTTCTGTCGTAAATACATGACGGTACTGTTCCTCGTCCGAGCTCAGACCCGACTGACCACTTTCTTCTTCAGAGCTTGAACTGTCTGATTCCTTTGCGATCACGCGAATCGCTCTGGCTGGTCGGGCTGCCGGTATCTTGCCTTGATCAGGGTGTGGCTTGGACCGGTACCGGTTCGATCCTACTTCGACCTTGGGCTGTCGACTCTTGGCCCGTTGCAGCGTCCTTAGAGTCAGTTCCAGTTGTTCTGAGTCCTTTATACGGAGCAGGGTTAGCTGATCAGCCAGATCGCGATTGTCCAGAGTTCCAATGAAGTGTTCGACATGTTCACGGGCTATGTCCGGGTGTCGTGGGTCCTTGATCGGCATTTTTGCGCGTAGACCAGCAACATTCAACCGATGTAAGTACTCGATCGGCGTCTCGTCGGATCTTTTCTTCATGTGGTAGTACTGTCTAGCGACAGACACCCCCGAGTTGCAATACTGTTCTTCAAACTCTTCACACAAACGAGGCCACTTCAAACGCACTTCTCGACTCAGCTGTTTAAGCCAGTTCTTGGCCGGGCCTTTCATTAGGTCAGCGAAGATCAGGCATCTTTCAGCTTCCGGTGTCTTGTCCCTCAGAAAAGCTGACTTAGTCCGGCTTAACCAACCTCTGGCCTGATCGTCATCCATATCTTTGCCAGTGAAATCCTTCAATTCCGAGATCGCAGACATTCGTACTCGGGTGATCGTTCCTGATTCACTATCAAATGCCTGCGCGGAGGCCATATTCGCTCTACGAGGCATCTCGATGTCCAGATCATCTGGATCGAAATGTTGGCTGATCTCGCCCTCTGACTCCATGTCCACATCACTTCGCGGGGGTTATCGGTGGAACCGGTCCTGGTGGTCGCCCTGGCATATCGAACGAACGATTCCGGCTGATCGGACTGATTCCATCTCCACATCCACGGGTCTCTTGACCGATTTCTCAGCGGACTAATTCATATTCGGTGCCGATCGCCATGGTTGTCCTTGCCCAGGTGCGTATTGAGGCAATCCATACTGATCGCCCGCAAATCGGTTCATCATTGTCGCGAACATGGCTTTTAATTGCTCTGGGACCTCCGGCATGTTGGTTTGACCGGTATTGGAGGTCGGATTGGTCTGTGGCACTTCCTGAGCATCTTCAAAACTATCATCCGATCCGACTCTACCAGGTTCAGGCTTTCTCTTCCTGTTCTGCGACTCGGTCTTGGGGTTGATCTGCTGGATCCCTTTTGGGCCTAACGTCATACGTGTGATCCCAACCGAGGAGTCGGTGGATGCCGCTCCAGATTGTGATGACGATTGGTATATCGACTCGATATCCATAGGATACTCCACCAACTGTGATCGGTGCGAAGGATCTGCGATCGGCGACTGAACCACTGGGTTCGCCCCTAGTAACGAGGCAAGATGATCATACAGGGTGATCATAGATTCTCTGATCGTCTCTTGATCCAGATCGAATAGCATATTCGCATCGAAGGCACCAGTAGTGAAGCCAACCTCGTCGATCTGCGCCAAGAGGTTCCTGATCAGATCAAGTTGACTGCCTGTGATCACCGGCCGGGTCGCTCGACCTTCCAGCTTCCCGATGATCTTAGGTTTGATGATCTTCATCACTGGGTTGGTAACCAGGAACTTGTGAAACTCTCGAAGATAGAACAGTCGTTCCACATCTTGGACAGTGGTCTTCTCGGCTGGTTCGGTCTTCTCTTCGTCTTCCTCGAAGATCTTCGGTTTAGGTTTCACATATTTTTTAGGTGGATCGCAATGATCCGCCCCCATGTTTTTTCTGTCTTTTTCCATTTTCTTCTTATGCATAGGATCAAGGTTAGCACCTCGATCCTTTCCTGGGTTATAGTCAACTTTACTATAACCCAGATCGGCCCCGATCGGGGCCATGTGGGGAGTTTTTTCATCTTTAATCTCGACCTGGCACTCCACCAAACCAGGTCGATCATCGCTTCCTTTAGATATGGACAGCATCGGAGGCGATACGCCTTCCTCCAATACACCCGAAAAAGTTTCCTCCACTTTGATTTTCACATCTTTTCATCATCAAAGGAATCACGGTGATATCCTGAGTCACCAAGTGTTTCGGGCACGCGCACCATTGTGGTGGAGCCGATTTCCAAATCCATGACCGAAGTCGTGGGTGGAATCCGGATACCCACTGGCCCGGACGACCAACTATCGGAGGGGGTACTCCGTCGATCCTGATCAGCATCGGATCAGATGAACCACCATTGTGGTGATTGATCTGATCCTCCCGGTCATCTGGCCGGTCTTCATGCTCGTCAGGATCTATGTTTAACTTCATCTCACCTTGTGTACCCGTCGATCGGGGCTGATTACACTCACTTAGGTGGACTCGGTGACGAAAAGGATGATTTTGATCAGGTCGGAGGGTTTGACCTTCTCGAGACGGGGGGTGTCCTCGGGTGGAAATCTTCACCGGAAAACGGGTTGGGGTCGACACTTATTCAGTATCTAGGCACTGATCAGGAAAGTTCGTCTGATCAGGCCAGCCAATGAGAGAGAGATGTAACGAAACCAAGAAATGCGATCAATCCACGATCTTCCACAGTAATCCACAAACGTTATCTCCACAAAACCTTTACCAATATTCTTAACGTGTTCCAAACACGTGCGCGTTGCGGGTGAGGTTAGATCACCTAAAACAAACCCGTCGGGGGTCTTCCGGTAAGCCAAAATGCGTCTAAGCGCGTCTTAACCGGGAAATAGATGAGCAAGAGGGGACTAATCAACCCTGTGCTCCCAATGACCGCACACGTGGCGGAGCGACTCTTTGCTTTAGGGGAAAATCTAAACCTGTTATTATATATGCAAAGTCCTATACCTGTGTACCATACCTCAACTCATGCCTGACCTTTACTTCGAACCTATTTACTTCGTCGCACGGTTGCGTAACACTCTCCTGCCCATCCTGGCTGCACCTTCAAACTGACCTGTACCGATTCTGCCCCGATCATGACCCGACTCTTCAGAAGATCTTCAACCCATCCTGATCTTCAACAAACGACCTTGAAACCACTTGAGACCTGCTCTTCAGCACTTGTTCACTTCATATATAGTCCGCCCAAACCGAGAACTCACTTGCCCTTGCTTATCAACGCTGATCAAAGGCTGATCGGCCCTGATCATGATCGCCATAGTGATCGACCAGGTGATCAGGCCTGATCAGGCCTGATCAGCCCTTGATCACCTCGGGAACGTCCAGGGTCATCATCATTACGACTCCATTCATCTTCCAAACCATACTTTCGATCTTAATACACCGTCAGGATAACCATACCGCACTGATCTCGGCTGATCAGGCCTTGCCACATCATCTTCGGACCAATCAAAGGTTCACATCACCCGTATAACCTGTTAATCCACCTGCCCGATCTTCATTCATCATTTGATCTTCTTCCTCCGGGCATGACAAGCCGATCAGGCTGCAACCTTGTATCATAGCCGGCTTCCACCAATATACCGTTCGGAGATCGGCTGGTCACCTGCTCTTGGTATGCCATGTCAACAATCACCATTATTTTATTATATCCACGAGAACTCCACTTAGTGACTGTGACAACGATCGTGATCGTGATCTTCATCATTCCGCCAGTGCCTGGGACCGGGCTTAACGACCATACTTGGCTAACTCTTCCGCATCGTAAAGATCCGTTGGCCACCACCTTTTCTTCTTACTCGCGATCGACCTTTTCCCACCCATCAACCGTCATATGTTGATGGGTGTTCTATCATCACCAATCATCGGCCATGTGTGGTCCACTTCAATCCAATATTTCCCGATCGCTTCACCACAATGCGCCTTGCTTGCCAGGTCGGCGCAGCAGCTAGGTTGCCCTGACACTCCCACTCGGCTTCAGCGTCGTCAGAAGGGTAAGCCGGTTGATGGGTCCCACGGATAAGGTCGTTAACCTGCCCAAACCGAACGTTTTTTGGGGTGTCCCTCTCAGCTACTTGGCGCATTATTACGATGAGGGCTTCAAGAAGGTGCTCACGTGTGACGTCATTTGCCACCATCTGCAAGCGAAGTTTGCGGAAGACATCGTCAACGCGAATCTTGCACACGTCAGTGGAAGCGATAGCAACGGCTTTAATCGCAGCGCATTTGAACTCGCGAGCGGAAAATCTGTTCTCCATGGATTGATAGTAAAACAAGGAGTGGTTGATGGCGGAATATATATCGTTGGGGTAAGAATGCGTACACGAATGGCTGCAAATTAAAGGTTTTATTAACGTATTATGTTGTTTGCAGATGAATAAAAGATGAAATTTGCAATGCATATTCGGCGTTGTGTTTTTGCTGTCGTGATCGCTCAATTCGTGGTTAGTTTTGGCGTCCGATTTCGGAGTTAGCCTTCATGTACGCGGAGGGTATTTACGATTTGTCTGACGGCGCAACTTCAAGAACGTCGTGGCTGTCGCGTGGTGCAGGGTCGACAAACGCTCCTAAGGCTAGACGACCCTTGTACTCGTCACGAGTCGATTGAGTTTCCCGCTCTTGTGCAGCGCGCGCATGTGCTTCAGCACCGAGCTGCCTCCAGTCGACTTGATGTTGTACTGAGCGAGCAGGTCAAGCACCGCACGCTCAGCCTTCTGACCCAAGCGAATGACGTCGTCACGGTATGTTGGACACGAGGGATCAAGCACGAATCCTTGCGCGCAAAAGAGATTCATGTACGCTATGCCTCTGAACGCCTTTTACGGTCTGTTGTCACGCTCCAGAGACGTGGTTTTCCGGCGTACCACTCGTACCATACCGACGGCAGGTGAGCTGCTGGTGTTTTCTTTCTTGGAACTTGTGATGACGCGCTAACATCAGCTTTTTCCGTTGTGTTAAGGTGCTTCGATAGGTTGCGCGTGCAACCTGCCTTCGCCTCCAAGACTTCGAGACGGTTGACGAGAAGTCGATTCGTCTCCAGTAACTCCCGAATAAGAGCCGTTTGATAATCATTTGTTGTTATATTTTTGTTGGGTCGTCTCGTCTTGCTTCCTTCATTTGCGTGTAGGCGTCTTCAAGTGCCATCGAGAAACGAACCAACTCGTCCCGTCCAATACGAGAAACGACCGCACAACTGTCCACTCGTTCGATTATAGGGCCGTTGCGTGAAGACAGCGAAGCGTTAGTAGTGCTCGCAGTAATCGTGACGTAAAGACGTCCAGAACTTCCGTGCTCACGTTTAAACGGGGATTCTGAAGACCAGTGCAAGTGTTGAAGAGCAGTGACTGGAAGGTACGTATCTTACTTTCCGCTTGGACATCGAGGACATCAAGTCCATCTAGTGGTACGTGCGCGTGGGAGTCCCAACCACTCAGGGATTTCGATACACGCTGGTCTTCTTGGGTGGTATTAAACACATATGACCAAATGTGTTGCAGACAGGTTCCAGCCACCGCGATCTGAAATCCACTGCATACTCATTCGGATACGCCGTTTGCGTGCTGTGCACCGCCGCGCCGAAACGAGTGTGACGTCAGAGCTGCGTGTACGCCGGCGGGTTTGCTGATCCGTCCAAGCAAACGATTAATGGATTCCAGGTGGCGGTGGAGCTTTCCTTGGCTTCTTCGATGTCGAAGTCGTAGCTGCGTCAACCTTCGAGTTGGCCGCCTCAGGTTGTTCGGCTTGAAGCAGCAGCTCTATGAGCGGAAGGGTTTCTATTGACTCAAGGTCAATTTTCGTAGGTGGTGGGCGCACATGATCCAGAAGCTGGTGGCAAGGTGCTGTCTGCATTGCAAGCGCGATGGCGATCGCAAGGACCGGGCAAGTCGTCACGTCATTGTCAGGTTATAAGGTAAGCCCTTGCTGATCAGTTGTCTTGATTCGGACGAGTCGAAGAAACAATTTTTTCCAGAACACACTGACAGGCTCTCTTTCTGAACCAGGCTGAAGTCTGAAGCACGACCAAAGACATACGAAAGAGTAGCAAGTAGCGCGGCATCCTGGCAGTCCGTCGGTGATGTAGCGTTCACATATAGATATTTAACTAATTCAGACAAAAAAATTGGTACATGCCGGTGCATGCTTAGTGACACCACCTTGGTCTCTTTTTGACATGTGCCTCTCAAGAATACGCCCCATTTCGATAAGACGAATCTCAATCGCGGCATGGCACTCAGGGAAAGCCCCAACAACCACTTCTTCACGTGTCGAAAATACGACATAACCATATTGGTTGAGAGCATTTTCTCCTTCACCCCAGCTTTAAATGCCAGGAGCAAAGCAAACTTGTTCATTACAACACTCAATGACTTACCGCTAGGACTCTTATACATGCAATCAAATACTTTTTCTAAAGCAACACCCTCTAACTTTAGAAACTTCTTAAATGCATTTACACCCACAGAGCGTGCATTCTGCATGTTCTGGGGTTGAAGTGCGTCGACACTCATGAACTCCTATCTGAAAGATGTAAAATATGCAAGTTAACCGCAACCCTCTTGGATTGTCGGAAATATGTCGTAATCCGCAACTGTCTTGGAATTTGTATGGCGGACTACATATTTGCCGTTTGGTTCCGACAAAATCTGTCGGAGGCCTGTCGGAACCATCTACTGAAATTTGATTGGTCAAAATAGGCCCGCTATGGGGCTGTATAGACTCATTATTGGTTTAAAAAGTGTGTATCGCTCACTGATTTGGTAAAATGCTATATACAAATTTCAAGTGATGTCGGATAAACGATCATATTTATCCATAGTATCAATCTAAATTCATTTCACGGACAGTTTTAACCTTACTTTTCAACTTATTAATACAACTTAAGTAAAACAAAATGGTGGACCTCTAATTCAATTTCAAATCATTTGTTGTACCGTGTCATGTGATAGAGAAAGAAGGAGACTTGTTTGCATGACATAATGTTATAGCCCATATTGCGCATGTAAGAGTTGACAAATACTCAATGGTTCAACAGACAAGTAGTGGAGCTTGATTTTCAAGCAAGAATCGACGAAAAAAGCTGCATACCTCGTCGCACACTTCATGGCATGGGACGAGTAAAGTTCGAATAAACGTCGTCAAAGAAGCAAAAAGCGACTTAACAACTTTATGTGCCAGATGTAATACTGTATATCATCACATTCGATTACGACTTAGTACTACAGTAGTAACTTGTAATTTTGCTGAACCTTTCTATTTCTACCAATTAAAGTTAAATAATTGGGCTAGCCTAGAGCGCACCCACCAATCTCAGCACTCAGTAATAGACTCGAAGAAGCAGTAACTTACTGTACTTCTTAAGAACGTCGTTTGAAATGCCATAAAGACCAGCGCAACGGTTCGTCAAAATGGCAAAACGAAGAGCGGATGCAGCGATCCACACACACTCTTGGCTTACTTCCTTAATGGTATCGAACGTATGCTTCTCACTCTGGGGCATCACAATGAAATATTGCTTTGGCACACTTATGAGTGCTTGTCAAACTAAATCAATATAACCTGCTCTTCGTTACCTGTAAGTATTCGATCATCCGTTCCGGCGTGACATTCATTCGTGCAGTAGCAAAAGCCGACTTCTTGTAGCTTTGGATTACATTCAGGGCCTTTTTTGTAAATGCTTCATTATTGCTACGCGCTGCTCTCACCTATATTTGGGTGGTATCATTTGCTCGGCGCTGTCGCTGTCGTCGAAGTTGTTTTACAACAGTTCTATGTCAGAAGTTTTACATTTGCTACGTGTATTGTAAATTTTGTGTGATACTGTGTTCACAAATCATTTCATTCAGAATTAATCACTATAACCCCCACCCCTAGTCGGTGCCGATGTTTGGATGCTGTTCAGATTTTGGGTGGGTGCGCTCTAGGCTAGCCCTAAATAATAGCAGAACTGTTCGCTGTGTGCGGACATTGCTATCAGCTAGGGGCTACTAATTAACAATGCAAGTAAACTCACGTCCCACTATAATGGGCGAACAGCCGCAAGTGAAGCATACCATCGTTACTTATGGTTCGTGCCATCGTATAAGTCAAGTTCCAACAAAAATCAATCTGCCCCATCTTTAACGAACAACCACAAAAAGTGGATAATGTTGGCTGTCGACCTTATAGTGACGTACTTACCTTTTAATTTTCCAGAACCTTCGCAGGTTGAGGTGACCATATTAATACAATAACTGCTAATATAAAAATTAACAATGAAATAAATACCGGATCTTGTATGGTATTTGTACGCGGGTCTCTTTCATCGCAGCGCCGGTGCTGCACGCTGTACATGTTTTGCGTACCCCAAATGCTCCATTTATGCTTGAATATGTCCTCGTTTTATAATCTTACCAGCCAGCACCCATGTTGAATGTTAATGTCTAATCAAACGAAGCGATCAAAGAAGTAACATTGCAATATGTTGATGTTATTCAAGAAACTTTCGCGGACTATTTGGCGCTAATTTTAACAACCTTGCTTGAACGTTGCAGGATAGTCATCCGAGCGTTCGTGGACATAGATTTTCGACAATATAAAGGTCACGCCTTTTGAGTCAACGGACTGCGCATGTTATCAGAATAAAGCCAAGGCAACATTGCGACTCTTCATTTGTATGGTCTCAACGGCTGGACGTCCACCAACCAACCACAATGTCGCCGTTTTTTTCTCAGTCGAAATTTGTATACAGTAATCAAGTATTGTACGTATTGCAAAAATCACAATAACATCGTTAAGTCTCATTCCTAAATTCGATTGATGGCAAACGGTGCCAGACCATTATTGTGTTACCCTACACGTCCTGGAAAGCATTCACAAAACGCAGCACTCGGACGTAAACAGAGACCCGTCGCTATCCAAACTTCAAGTTGTGAAGAAGAGACAGAACAGGGCTTCGTGTCTGCAAACGTTACAGTTAGAGAAAGAGAGCGTTAGAGAAAGAGTGGCAAGTAAAAACGCATTGGCTTTGCGATCTTTTTGGTTGGCTGGAAGCGGTCCGTTCGGATGACAAACGACAAGCCGACTCATCTCGTGGTCACGAAGAGCCCCAAGATGGCATTCACACTAAACAAGAACAAGAATTGGAGAGCCAATTATTTGCGTGCACTGAATATTTTTACTCCGGATTTAATGACATCGATGCGAAGACGTCATGGAGAAGGCATCGGCAGTCAACGGATGAGCAATGGTCAGCCGAAACCTGTTCCAATGACCGGGTTACGTTCTAATGTTTTTCGAACCCGAAAGTTGACGTCGAAAAGGGATTTTATCATGGCTGATCAAGTGTCAGCCCCGATAGAGATTCCCACGAGAAACTTAATGACAGCTCCCAAACTGCGACATGCAACATTTGCGTTAGAAACTTGTGAGGAGTGTCAACCCTCGACAGAGCTGAACCGGTCGATGGTGCAGTTGTTGTCATGGGAAGAACCTTGTGTAATGCTGGATCATGGTGGCTGGCCGCTCGAGATCGAGAAAAGCAGTAGGAACAACGAGGATATGAGTACGCAGTGTACTATCAAATCATGGAGGTCTTTACGTCAAGACGATATAGGGGAAGTGTGTGAAGACACGGAGGATGAAGACATGGACGACATGACGAGTTATGAGGATGACGAGGATGACATATTTATGATGGAGGTCGACGGTATCTCTAAAGACGGAGATAACGGGCTTAGAGACAATCGAGGGAGCAAGGATAGGTACTCATCAGGCGCAATGCAGTGTCGACCGAGTAACTCTACCGTTTTCGATGACGATCAAGAAGTTGACGTCGTGACGCCCCTTTCTGCTTCGTTCGTACCGCCACACCAAATGGTGGAGCGGGGATGTTTTTCGTTAGGATTGCGTGACAAGCTCAAGCGAAAGCCGGTCACGAGACACAAGAACGAAGTTGCCGAGGTCGAAAAGGGACGAAAGGAATGAAATTAGAAATTAGTGAAAAACTGACATTAAAACCCAAAAGTGAGCGATTAAGTACATTGGAATACACGACACGACACAAGAAACGGCACGTTTTTCCTACATTCTAATTGTACTGTCGTCGGTGGAATATGAAAACCACGACGACGTATGCGACCCTTGGCGTGGTGTCTCTAACCCACTCTCTAAATTCGTGGAACTGGCGGCTAATTGATAGACACAGGATGTGCGCGTTTTGGGCACATTTTTAAACACCTTTTTCCGTCGCGCCACTTGTTCCGGTAACACTTCAAACACCGCGACGTGCATATTAATGTGCGGAATCCGATAATCATAGAGATAATAGAGAAAGGATTTAATCGCGAGCGTCTCTTTATGTGTCATTAACCAGTCGGCCGTTCGTTGAGTGACTAAAATCTGGCCCCCCGCCCCCAAATCACTCACTTCCCCTGCAATAACTTCAGACGCTCCCGTGTATACGGTTTTCCCCGTCACAACATGGGGGCTCTGATGCAACTGACCATCTGATCCCAAGGCATCATGAATCCCCATACGCACACGCAAGCCACGGAAAATCAGTCGCCGGCCTGCTCGCTGTTTCTTGGTCGCCGGGACGAGCCCATGGAGCTCTTTTGGCCACGCAGCTTCGAGTAATTGCAATTGAACGTCTAAACAATAAGACACGGCTTCTCGGATCGTATGAAACGCGAGTTGAAATGAATCGCCCGCGGTGGTGATTTCATATCCCCGATACGGCGTCAAGAGTGACCGGAGAATGTCATCGTGCACTTGAATTGCTCGTTGCATGATCTTGCCATTGTCAATGGCCCATAAAGCACTGGAAGATTCAATGTCCGTGACAACAAAGACGGGATTCAAGACGGGAGGTCGCATGACGGAAATGTACCGAGTACGGACACAGGGCGTCTCGTCGTGATGCGAGTCGATCACTAATTGAATGCGAGTGTTTTCCGGGATACAAACACCACAGAAACGGAGCGTGCACGATAAGCTACAGCCTGTACAAAAGGCGAGAGCCAATCCCGTGGCATCATAGAGCACTTGACTCATGCCAATATACAACGTCATGATGGTTTTCGTTCCCGAAGAAGACGAGAAAGTAACAAGGGACGTAAATTCGTATTGAAGCGCAAAGAAAACATAAGCCAGCATCATCCATTTCAGTCGCTGGTAGACGGGAGAAGCCTCGAATTGCCCGTTAATGGCTTCAACATGTCGCCCTTTGCATTTCAAGCGAAAGAGAACGACAACCATATAGAGAAGCGAGAGAATCTGCATCATGTAAATGCACACGGCTAATCGGTATGTATACTGACAATATCCCTTGCCCAGGATGGTCAATACAATAATTGCACTTAAAAAGCACAGAATCAACGCATGACCGACAATCATGTACAGTCGAATCTTCGCCTGTTCTTTAAGTAACCCTCTATCCATTGACTTGATGGCAATTTTAGATAATTCATAAGTTAAGGGAAGGACCCAAAACGCCGTCGCAAAGTGCAACACATCACAGAAACACGCAATGAGCGTGGGAAAATTCGTTGTTGCAGCCTCGAATTCCGATGTGGCATATGGACGCATTCGGGCGAGTTGAGTGTCCGATAAGGGAACAATATTTGTGTCATTCTCAAGCGGTACGACAAGCACCCAGACGTAAAAACTTGCCCGTGCAATCGTGAATAACCAAAGATAGAGAAAAAACGTGACAAACAACCAGCGAACACTGGAAACGCGAAAATCCCAGTCTCGGTACAATTTGATCGTAATGAGCAATGTCGAAATATTGGAAAGCGAAATTGAAGTCAACCCAAGGATACTCCATACTAAAAGCTCCATGAGCTGAGTTGGAAACAATGGAGCAGATAGAGGACTTTGTGCTCAAATTCGCGCAAAAGCATACGCAGTATTGAGTTATTGCCAATTACTCCGTCGTTTGAAACGACGTGTACCAGGTTTTTATATCAATGTGTTTGGTTTGTTAACCAAAGAGCTATCCCATCTGGTTAAACTGTACACTCTTGAGTTGATTACTGGAAGGACGCATACTTAGTATTGATTATGAGAGGCACTTTCGTCTAAATTCACGCAAGTGCCTTTTCATCTCACCACGGTATAGCCAACTCGCTATTAGTAACTTTCGTCTTCATGTAACGAACTCATGAGGATAGGTGCAAACTATTTGTCGGCTGTATCTTTGTCTAAGTATAGATAAAGTCGGTCCACGACTTGAGCTTTTTCGTATCGTCTTCTTGTACTGTTAGCAACGAAAATGACAAAGAATCAGATTCATGACCTGATGGCAAAAATTACTCGTAGTTTTCAAAAAGTGAGGCGAAGTGCCAGCGGCGTCGTCATCTGATGCCCTATCCACGTTGGAAGCGTTTGACTTCGAAATAACAACTTCAATTTTTCTCTTATGTGGAATCTTGCCGCCTACGACAGTATAAAATCTATAAAAATTGACTCAGTGTGCGTGAGATTTTTTAATTAAAATAGTACACGGTGAAAGCGAGAGAGTCAGATTCATAGCACGTGCTGTTTCGTTGAGCTGCTGCTGCCATTACATAGGTCGGGAGCGAAACGATGACTGGACAGTATTCATACTAAAGAGTGAAGTTCTACATCAACCCTTAATCACTCAGTAAAAACTAAACCCTCAACGAATACAGCTGCTACATAAAAAAACTGAATACATGTATCACGTATAGCAACTTTTAAAGGAATTGTCAAGTCTTGCTTGCTAGAAGTAAAAATGTTAGTAAAACCGAATTTGCGCTCGTTCCTGTTTCTCTCCACGATCCATTGAAAACGTTGCGAGTCTTGAGAGCTCGTAGCGACCCAAAACGTGAGACCAAAGAGCGACGTATAGCCAATGATAATCAAAGCCGTGATCCAGCCATTCTGTCCTTGAATTAACTTGAGGACAGCACTCGTTCCCATTAGATGGCAACGAGCCATCGCACGCACACTGGAAGGACGGACGAGCGTTGCAGTCTTTGCACAGTTTCGCAAGGACAATTCCAGAGCTTGCAATAACGCTGGTATTGTTCAAAAGTATCCTTTTCCATGTTGCAGTAGGAACTTAAGCTTAAGTCAAGTCGTAGTCGATAGTGTTGAATATACTTGCTCTTGTTTGTTGAAATTTATACCTTACTTTGTCAAGGTATAACAGTCGACGTAGATGCAAAGATAGACGTTGTCGCGCAGATTGAACTCAGGGACTTAGTTAATAAAACGTGTATTAAGAAGTGATTAAGTATCTACCTAATCAATATGCATACGAAGTGTCGAGACTTCACGAGACAATGTGCAAGCAGTTTTAGAACCTACACTAATGTTACCTCGAAATAAAGTCGGTTATGGTCCGAATACTTTTCACCCAACTTTACTTAAAAATAGCAAAGTACCGTAAATCTCTCAAAAAGTGCTCCAAAGTAGTACCGTAATAGTAACCATTATGTAACTAACATAATAATTAACAATACCGATATACCGTAAAACTTCACTTTTTAACCCTCCTTCTTGAAACGAAATCGGCCATCACTTCAAACCAATTTCAGAGCGTAACTCGTTTAGCCTTGGATATGGTAGTGCTTTAGTAAGCAAATCTGCCATCATATCTTGCGTAGGAACATAGCTAGCCTCGATTTCACCGTCTTTTAATTTTGAAACAATATACTTCAGTCGTATATCAACATGTTTCATCTTTGAGCTTCCTTCCATGCTGCTTATCATCTTGATTGCAGCTTGGTTATCCATAAGTAAACCCATAGGACGCTCGACTTTTAATCCAACTTCTTGAATTAATTCACGGAAGCCCAACATTTCCACTTCAATTTTCGAAGCCGCATAAAATTCCGCTTCCATTGTAGACAGCGAAACACCACCTTGTTTCTTGCAAATCCAGTTTAGGACCATCCCGTCCATTAGCACGACACCTCCGGTAGTTGATTTCCGATCGTCTTTCGATCCAGCGTAGTCAGAATCGCTGTAGGCCTTGATGGTTGTGCTTGAGTTTGCATTTTTTGAGGTTCCCATATGTAATTTCATATGTTTTGATCCCTTGAGATATTTTGCAATTCGCTTAGCCAAATTCCAATCCACTTGCTTTGGCGCATGGGTTCTTCTAGTCGCCTTGTGTACTGCAAAAGATATGTCGGGTCTTGTGCACCGACAGATCCATAGCAAGCTTCCAACCAGCGATTGAAAAGATTTAATTGAGATTTTTCCGTCTTTTGGCAAGACTTCGCTTTCTGCGAGATTCAAATCTTCGTATTCTTGGTTTATGGGTACCTTCACTGGATTGGCGCCTTCCAATTCGAAATCCTTGAGTATCCCGTCAATCATCACCTCTTGATCTAGTGTGTATCCCGAGTTTTCATCGTAAGACACCCGCATCCCCAAAAACTTTGAAACTTTGCCCAGATTTTTGATGTCCAAGACTTTCATATCTTCGAAAAAAATGTCCACCAAGCTTTCTTTAGTTCCGGTTACCAATAGGTCATCAACATACACTCCAACGATCACCGTATCATCATCCGTTGATCGTACGTAAAGACACATATCCGTCATGCACTGTGAAAACTTTAGCTCAACCAGTTTTGCATGTAGTAATCGATTCCAAAGTCTCCCTGCTTGCTTGAGTCCATACAATGTTTTTTCCAGCTTCAAAACTTGTTCTGAGGAGGTTGGTTGACTTGAGATACCCTCGTTGAGCTCCATACCTTTCGGAATATGTAGGTATATATCATGTTCGTCCTCGTAAGCTTTCACGTACGCGTTGGGTATGTCCCCGTGCTTCTCGGGAACTTTCCACTTGCACGCCAAACCGAGAATCAATTTCACCGTTCCCATTTCAATGACGGCGGCGAAAGTCAATGTGTAGTCAATGCCGAAACGCTGTTCGTTTCCGCATGCCACTAATCTTGCCTTGTAACGCTCGATATCACCATTTTGGTCAGTCTTAGTCTTGAAAACCCACTTGGTGTGTAGTGGCGTGCAGTCCTTTGGCTTTTCGATGATCTTCCATACCTTGTTGTCTTCGAGGGCCGTTATTTCTTCTTTCATTGCCGCAATCCACTTTATTTTGTTAACACTCTTCATTGCTTGAGCGTAGTTTTTTGGGTCTACTTCGCCGACGAAATTTACCATTCCTAGGCCTGGAACTGTGTCTTCATCGGTCTTGTTTTCTTCGTCTGTCTTTGATTCCGATGTGGTTTGCTTTACGTAGCCTCTGGTTCCATGCCGTTCACGTTGCCATGATTTTTTCTTTCGATGTTTCTTCGGTTTATCCTTCGGTAGCTCTTGGTCTTGGGCTCCTTCTAACTCTTGGTCTTCGCTTAATTCGACTTGGATTTGTTTGTTCTGTTCTTCGTCCAGTGTCTCGATGTTCTTGATGTGCTGGGTGACCACAACTTTCTTGTCTTGTTTCAGATATACCTTGAAACCTTTGGTTTCCTCGCTTTTCCCAACGATAAGACCGATCTGGGCTCTGTGTGCGAGCGAGTTCTTCCCCGGATTTCTATAAACCGTGCATGGAGATCCAAATGCTACGATACTTCCAAGCTTCGGCTTTTGTCCGCTTAGAAATTCGATGGGCGACATGTGTTTAGCGTTCGCGCTTGTGGGGCTTCGATTTATAATGTAAGCCGCGTATTGTACGGCATCTCCCCAAAATGCCAGGCTTAGACCACATGAGAATATCATACACCTAGCCATGTTCATAATTGTTCGATGCATGCGCTCAGCTTTTCCATTGCTTGATTGGTTCCCTGCCTCGCTAACTTGTCGCGATACACCGGTGCTCTTGCAGAAACCGTCGAGGTTTTTATATTCGGCACCTCCATCGGTGCGAAGGATATGCACCTTGCAATCAAACTGCCTTTCGAAAAACGCCAGGAAATGTTCTAACTTCTTGGCAGCAATGTCTTTACTCTTCGCGAGGAATACACGAACGTAATTTGACTTGAAATCCACGAAATTTATCATGTATCTGTTTCCGAATCTATCTCTCGGAGTTATAGGCCCCTTGAGATCGGAGCAAATCACACCCCCGATACGATCGGTTGGCGCATTATCGCCACTGTCTTTCTTGGACCTTGGGTTCTTTGTTTGTTTTCCTTGCGCGCATGTCAAGCAGTTGAGTCTTCGGGTATCCGTTAACCTAATCCCACTTTTGGGGTCTTTTGCTAACTTTTCCACGGCATCGTAATTTAGGTGACCCAAACGCGCATGGAAGTGCATGAGGGAACCTTTTTGCACCCCGGTATCACCTTCAGTTTCCTTGTCGCTTTCTTGTAAGATCGCCATGATCGAGTCCCGATCGGATTTTACTGGGACGTCAACTATAACTTCAACTGCAAGTACCTTGTTCTCCTTTTTTATGTCGAAGATATGACGTTTGCTGTCACGGTGCCTCATCACGCGCCGACCACTGACGTACACCATTTCGCATCCCTTTTCTTCCAAAAGTCCGTACGACAAGATGTTTCTTGAAAGGTTTTCCACATAATATACTTCCATGATCTTCAAGGTATGTATGGTTTCGTTTGACGTGACTTGTATTTGGACCCATCCTTTCTTCGATACCTTTAGAGTTTGCCCATCTGCTTGAAAGCACGTGCCGTTCACTCTTTCTACATCTCGTAGATAGGTCTCGTTGTTGACAAGGTGCATGCTCGCACCACTGTCAAGTATCCAGTTATTGCTATTTGATACCATTGAGTTTCTTGTTATTGCCAGCGTAAAGTCGATTTTGTTGCTGGATTGAGGCGCGTTTGTTAGCTTCCTTGATGTCTTTTTACATTTTGTAGTCGCATGTCCTGGTCTTCCGCAGTTTGCACACTTCTTTTCCTTGGGCTTGTCTTCCACGTAATTGATGGTGTCGTTACCGAATCTTGTAGATCCTCTAGCATCATTTTCGATAGCTGCCGCAAATTGGCAAAGCTGTTCCGCCTGCCTGAGAAAATCTGTTCTCGTGTGATCGAACTTCGACATTAATATTGTCTTGAGTTCACTTGAAGCGTAGTGTACGATGTTTTCCAGGACAAGAGGTTCACTCCCTCCTACTGCCTCGGATACGGCTACCATATATAGGTAGTGCTCGTTCCAGCTGCGTTTCGGATTTTTCCTGCTTGTGAACAACTTCATCGATTGAGCAGGCGTTATGGTCGTATTAAACGCGCTTAGCATCTTGTTCATAACGTGAACGAGCGTTGGTGACTCGTTCCACCATGAATCCACTTGACGTTGATAATACCTTTCAGCTGTACCGCTTAGGTAGTGTCCGAGGAGGTCGACCTTAATGTCTTCGCTCCATAGGTATCCGCACGCGGATTCAGCGATCGATATTTGTCGAATGAATCTTGTTCCCCATTGTTTGAAACCAGCACCGAGCCCCCGGTAGACCTCCTTTCCGTCAAAAACTCGAATCGAGAGTTTGCAGTCTTTTGCTGTTGGTGTCCGGTACATCTGTTGTGGCGGTTGTCGAAAAGCTGCTTGAGGCGGTATCGGAATGCCTTGCTGCATTGGTGCACCTTGTGGCACTTGACCCCCATGGTTTCCATACACCGGTTGCGCTGGGAACCGGAAATCTGCCGGTGGTGGAGTAGGTCCAACATTTTTCGCATCTGGTTCTTTCCAGTGCTCGGTTGGGTATGGTTTCTTTTCGGGCGTACTGTCGAAGGATGCCATTCGCATCCGAGTACCAAGCCTCATTGAGTTGTTGAAACCATATTCGTCCGCGTTGATCCTTGAGTTCTCCAATTTTTCCATCCGTTCGGCTAGTCCTCGAACCAGTTTCAGTATTTCCGCTCCTTCGGCACCCATACCTGTGTCCTTTTTTTCTTCACGACTGTCACTGTCGACGACATTGTGACCTTTTGGGCTCATAACCTGTTCAAAAGTATCCTTTTCCATGTTGCAGTAGGAACTTAAGCTTAAGTCAAGTCGTAGTCGATAATGTTGAATATACTTGCTCTTGGTTGTTGAAACTTATACCTTACTTTGTCAAGGTATAACAGTCGACGTAGATGCAAAGATAGACGTTGTCG
>MIQA02017944.1:0-10178 GCA_001887855.2 Sclerospora graminicola | reverse complement strand
ATATTTCATGTAAAGGAATATTTCATGTAAAGGAATATTTGATGTAAAGGAATAAAAATAGTAAAGTAATTAAAAACATTTGTAATTGATAAGATTTGGAGGTAATATACTGATTTAACATCAACAGTACTGAAGTTGCAAGAAGATATTCAAGATGGTACCAAAATTGAAAACATTATATCAGTCAAGTTACTTGTGCTTTTTACAGGAAGTTACTGCTGCAAAGGTAAATCGCCGGTTTCATCGAGGCTGGACACACAAAATTTCTCATCAAAAGCTCATCTGATCATACCATTAAAACATATCTAACATTATTATGTACTGTATGTTGTATTTTGGCAATGGTTTGAATTCATTAGAGCTACATTGAGTCCACAGAAAACTGCAAACAACTTATATCATCCTTGATCGATCTTATCGTAGAATAATTGTAACGAAGAACCTAAGTCTCTACTTGGATCGAGTTCAGTTCTTGAAAGCACTGCATGAGCCATTTCCACGCTATTTCTACCTGTTTACCTACGATGTGAGTAGCAAGAACATTTTTGAAAAGTATTTTATGAGAAATGCAAATGATTTGCTCGTTAACGTATTAAAATATCGAACCAACTGGAGCTGCTTCACTGCTCTTTTAGCAATGCTGCTTCATTCGATTTCTAATCAGAACCAGCTGGTGAATTTGCTAATGCAGGCATTGGGGCTTCGGTAGGGGCAACAACCGGAGCAGGAGTATCCACCGAAGCTGGGTCAGAACGAAGTGCAGCACTCAGTAGACCCACAACGTGGTCCGCCACGTCACCGGTGTTTCCGCTTCTAGCAGCTGAAATAATCCCCGCCGCGTGTGAAAACATACTAGGTGTCGCTGCAATGCGCGTGAGAAGATCCATGAGTCTGTCGGCACTCATCATAATCGCTGGGTTGGTCTCCGAACTGGTCGAAAGCATCTCTTTGATCGTTTTCGCAAGCTTCACGCGGTCGCTCTTCGAAATGACAATATTGCTTTTTCTGATGAGGCCGTCGTTGTCCTGTGTGTCTATCGTGTTGCTTATGACACCGACGGGTACGAAGAGCTCAGGAGTATTTTGTCCGTGCGTCTTGTCATGGACATGGTGGGAGTCCTTTCGGCAGCGATTGTGTTACTGGGATGATCAGCTCGCGCCAATGACAAGGCCATCCTGCATCCGCGCTCTTGGCCAGTAATTTCCGCTAATCAGAGGCTAGCCTCGGCCAAGTGTATTTCACAGCGGGCCGTTAATTCATTCCGAGTCGCTTCACCACAGTCGCCCCTGAGTCTTGTCGCAGGCGCACAACGGTTGGGACACGACCTCACCTGACACAATTCTCTTTACTTCCTTCCACCGATGCCCCGATCCGGTAGGTCACCTGCCCAACCTTTCTGACGGCCTTCACTGGGCTGGACAAGCTGGCCTGAGGTGTCATCTGCCCGTTTTCTGACCATCTCTCGATATATTCCCAGTTCTGCGAGTCGATGAAGATAACACCTGTTGGGTCACCCTGGTTGACGATAACTCGCCATCCAGCGAGGTGGAACTCGCGGGGGCGCCGGCTTCTTCACGTATCCCTGACCTGGTGTTGTCACCAGTTGATATTGATACGACGCTGCATTTACGGTCAGGTCTGCGGTGACAGGGATACGTTGACGGGGACTGTTTCCTCCTTTCAAGCCGATCTTCGATCCAGTCAGGCCGACTCCGCAATTCTAGCACAGCGCTGTACACTTCTCTGTGCGATGCTGGATCGTATCGGACCTCGAATTTCCGACCTAAGGAGTAGCCGCCAGGAGGCCATTGACGAAGTAGCCCGTCTTCGGGCCATTGTAGGCCAGCTCACTGATGCACTGCATAAGGCCGCTGTACCATCTAATCCCTCCTCCGAAGTGGCCGAACGAGGAAGTCAGGTGGAGATACTGACTGCCCAAGTGGATAGCCTGGCACATATTCAGGCGGACTTTGTCCAAGCCCTCGCTTCGGCCAACCGCCGAGCTGACGAGGCTACCGCCCGAAATTCTTCTTTGGAACCGAGTGATTGTGGTGAAGCGACTCGGGATGAATTAACGGCCGAGGCTGCCTTCGGATTGGCGGAAATGTTTGGTCAAGAGCGCGGATGCAGGATGACAGCTGCATGAGGTGTTCAGAGGCACTCACAAGCGACAGATCGGTGCAAAGCATGGAACAGGCTAGATGAAGGTGACCCGGAGGCTCGGAACCAGGTCAGCCAGAAGTTGGCCGGCCGGACCAGGTGAAGCTGGATGGCCGTCGATGGTGGTTATAGGGGGCCAAGGGGCGGATCGGCTAAGAGATGTACGTATGAAGGGCACTTGGGAAGGCTATTCCCCTGTAGAAGCCGGATGGGACGCCGAGGTGGATACGCCAGGTCTTGTTCAGGTCGAGGTGGATGGCTATCCAGGTCGATCTGGCTATTTGGTGTACGGTACACAAAAGCTATCCAGGTTGAGCTGGCCGCGTTATTTCAGGTAAGCCACATAACTATCCAGGCAGGTTATTTTGGGTAGGTTACACAAAATGTTGTGTATACGTTTCGCTTAAAAGACGCAAGTCATTATTGGTTCACAGCAGAGGGCTAACAAGGTCCCCTCTAGCTGCTATTGGTTTACCCGAGGAAGGTTAAGAGGACCCACCGGAAGTCCCCTGACAGGGAATCGTCGCGAGACATTATACTCAGCTCTAGTCGCCCGTGTTTTGAACAAGGTTTATCTCTATTTTTATTGGAAAGTGTGGTAAAGTTTTGACCTACTGTGGGAGATTGTGGAGTATTATTTGGATTCCGTATTTACACATAAGATTGGATTTACCCCTTTATTATCTTTGGTTTAGCTGGCCGATCGATTATTCTCCAGCCTTTGCGGTATACAAATTTTAAGTATAACGTCAGCCTGCTCCCCGGTGACGATTTCCGCCCAGGAGCAACCCTACTCCTAACCCTCGCCCCCTTATTTTACGGACTTTAAGGTGCAGGATTAGCTACCTTAGATTTAACTTCGCCCTAGAGTCCACCAAGAGCGTAATTGCCAGTGCTGACGGGTACACAAGGTGAGCTTTCCAAGCATGGATCATCCAAGTCGTCACAGCCAAGGTGATGGGAGTGACCGATCCAGCCGGCTGGATGCTGGCTTGGACCAACCTGGATGGGCGGAGTACCCCCTCCGACAGTCATTCATCTGGGCCCCCGTGGGTGATCGCATCTCAGAAGGAATTTCTGAGAGCGACTACACCACAAGTGTGTCGAAAAAAGGTACAGAATGCCTAATCCAAATAATTCAGAAAGCCTATTTTATCAAGATAATTTGGACTATTTTATCCAAAAAACGCACACAAGGTGAAAGTTGTTGATTCCAAGTGGGTCAACGTGCTTGTCGGATTGTTGCTTTTTCTATCACGTTTTCTACTTTGCATAGTCGGCAGGCTAAAGTTGTTGTAGCATTAGAAAAACACCCCTATTCTTTCTAATATTTTTTTCATGTACTCCATATTACTCACATCCTCCAACACCGTTATCGAGAATCGCGAGGGTCGAAAAGGCGAAAGAGCGTGGTACACCAGGGGGAAGCTAGCGAAATAGAAATATTTTTATAGCACCCAGCAGTCCCTAATCTTGCGGGCTTAGTGATAATGTCAGTGTAAACTCCTGCAGCAGTAAGGGATCCGCACCATCGTCGAGATACATACAACGTCGTCCAGAACTGGATACCAGCGACCACGAAAAATAAACCCGATAGGCCTATAAAAAATGTACACTTTGTGTTGAAGCAACAGCCACAGATTGCTCCATTTCGATGACTTTTTATCCTTCACTAGCAGACTCAGAGCGTACCCATCCGATACGCTACCATTTCTTGTGCGAGTCATCAAAACACATTCGTCATCATCATACAAAGTGGTCAGCCTTAGCTTACTGCTGGTACGTCCACGATGACAATGGAGCGCTACCGAGTCGAGCACAGTCGGATGTGTTCCGTTGCAACGAAAAAATCAGAACGGATAATGGCAGAAAAAGCACAAACTGTGTCAAGAATGACCAGCGCCAGCAGTAAATACCGCGGCATAGTCTCATGAATGTGTCATCCCTTTTGTCAGACATCGCGCTAACACCCAATGCAGCGTTTGAAAAAGTTGTTAAGATACTGTGAGCTGAAGAAACCGTCACCTCTTTATTTTTTGAAGACAACCAAATGGTGACTGATCCAGCGAAGTAACCAAACGTGATGCCGAGGGACACAGCACCAATTAACTCATCTAGGTGCCACTCTTAGCCTTTAGAGCGTTATCGTGAACCCACAGCGGCGAGTACATGCAACCAAACGCTTGTGTTAAGCCGACACAGCCACGCAATGAGATGATGAGCACTTTGGAGTACGGGAGAGCATGCGAGACCGAGAACCCACCGCCACAAACTCGACCGCATCTTTAAAACCGATTGTAGTAGAAACTTAGTTGTTCTCGGTGCGTGGCTGTATCGGCTTAACACAAGCGTTCAGTTGCATGTACTCGATGACCACGATCTTGAATCACTGCCACAAACTCGGCTGCATCTTTAAACAAATTGTAGCAGAAACTTGTTGGTTGATGCACCTATCTGACGCACAGGTAGCCTCCCGATGGATAAAGTGCTGCTGCATTGAACACGTCGTTTTCATTAGAATCCGGTAATGAGAACATAACTGACAACACAAGCATCAACATGAGCTTCAGCATGCATATCTGCAAGGGAAACTCTACTGAGTGCCGATCAAAAGATAAAAAAACATGCCGTCCATCGCAATTCCGACATGGTACTTATTTGGTTTGTTTATCTGCGTTTTTGGGTAAAAATAGTTGTCAAAATAGGCATTCTGAAATATTTGGTTTATGCATTTTGTACTTTTTCTCGACACACTAGCTACTTTTAAGAGGCCTGCTTGTACCAAACAGAGCTAGCTCCGATTTCTGGGCTGAAATTAAATTTAATAGATACACTAACGGTACTACTACTTAGTAGCATCGTAAATTAAAACGTCTTAGGCCTATACGCTGGTAGTGTGTGACCCGGGTCAACTTTTGGCCAACCTGATCTGACCTAGGTCAACAGGTGCCCAACCCGGGTCAACCTGAGAAATATGCCTAACCTTTACTACTGGGCTCGGGTTACTCGGGTTGCCTATATATAAGATAGGAAATAGCCAAATCTTACTGTGTAGTTGAAGGTAGTAGTGCGTTATAGTGGACTGTCGACTCGTCTCTCCATTTCTCTTGTTAGAGATCTCCTGTTGGCATCTTCGGCGACTTTCGTTCTGCATGAAATTCTTCTAGAACTCCTACTAGAAGTCGTCGATCAATAACTTGAAGGAGACTCGTTGGGCTGACTTGGAGCAGCGAGGAGCGGGAAGTGGACACCGCCTGCTCGTTGCTGCTTGTTATCTATTGCCTATTGCCCTTCTTGTTGTCCCACCGCTTTCAAATGTGAGGCAAGCTCGAGAACTGGACAGAAAGGCAAGTGCGCTTTTGGAGCGAATAAGGGCTTGTAAAGATATCCAACAATAGAAGATCCTGCTCGCTGCTGCTCGTTGCTCTTTTTCACTCTTCTGTTCGATCACCTACTTCTTCGATCAAGCTCGAGATTACATAGTACTCTTCATAGTCCTTTCTTCTCTTCTCCTTGTCCTTCTTCTGCTTCCTTCTCTTCTTCCAATGCCTTCCTCTTCTCTCCGATCAAGTGGCGCCTACTACTACGGGACTAAAATGTCATCTTCTGCTGCTATCTCTGAGGAGGGAGGTCAAGTTCAGCCTTGTTAGAGTTGTCTTCGTGAGATAATGACGTGTGACTCCCGTCATAGTTTCATTTCCCTTAACCACTTTAAGTACCTACTACCCAGGCAGAGTAACAAGCGTTATCGATCCTCCTACCACCACTAAGTTGCAACTATCTCGCCCTCAAAATATTCGCGCATAGACGACAAAGGTTTACTCCAACTCTTACCAAATGGTGGTGCAGCAGCGAGGAGGAAGCAATTATTCAAGCGACAACGGTTCGGTCAGTGAGAATGTACCAGTAAGGAGACAGGATTGCTTAGGAGGAGGCTCTGTCACTCCTATCATTGATGTACGTCGGGGCGTTCTTTCTCGTTTAGGGGGCAGTGGCCATCCTTCAACCAGCCCAGCCCGCTCCCGTTCCACCACCGGCTCCTCGTCACAGTAATCGTCACCAGCAATGCCTCTCTACTACGTCCTCTTCTTTCAATATAAGTGCTTCTCGAGTACTGAGACAGCAACGTCACCACCATCCACCATCTTACTGGAGGAGGAGGACGTAAGTGAAGAGTATCAACAACGCACCTTCTCCTCCTTTGGCCCAGCTCTATTGGCAGGACACGCTAGGGGAAGAGGGCCACCAAAGTCCTCTTGGGTATGGGAACATTTTCAAGGGGTCACAAGCAAGACAAAAAAAAAGCCAGCAAGTTCAGCAAGAGAGTCCAAGAAAGGCTTCAGCAAACAACGTATCCCGTCGTATGCCAAAAGTGTGCAACAGTGTACTCGAAGGCTAGTGGTACTGGTGTATTAAAGAAGCACCTGGCGAAGCACCGGATTTTTGGCCCAGAGGCTTGCGCGGCGAGAGAGCCAAAGCTCGCCGGAGCAGTGATAGCACCTACCACGGCGGGAAACAGTATTGATCATCAAGCAGGGGAGGGAAAACCCTCTCGTCAGGAAACTGAAAGGATTGCTCCTTACAATGAAAAAGCCAACAGTGTCCACTTGAATAAGTACATTGAATTTGTTGTGATGAATCTGGAACCACTGTCGCTTTCTGAGTCTAAACCGTTCAGGAGGTTTATCCAAAGCTTAATCCTCGCCACCGTCATCCATCTCGACAGCACGTCAAGCTAAAGGTGCAAGAGAAGTTTGCTATCAAAAGGGCTCAGGTTGGGACATACGTATTGTATACTGTCGAGACTCTCCCCGTGTAAGGATTGCCGGAAAATTAAAGACTGAATTTTGTTTAACCTTTCCTAACCATTAGTTTTGTTGGTGTAACCCACACCTAATGGTATCGCCTATCCTACTTGCGCAAACATGTTATACCTAGTTTTAGTATAACCCATATACAATATGCAATAAGAAAAATGAATGGTTTTTAAGTCAAAGATAAAATGACTGGTTGCGGTCCAGTCTGAAACTGGTCCAGTCTAAATGACTGGTCCTGACATCCTCCCCGATTTGATCTCTCGTTGACGCTGCTTGAAATCGGCGACGAGATCCTTCCAGTGGGAGACATGGCGAATGTTCTTCTCTTTCTCCCAACTTGCTTCTTCTTCTGTTTCTCCATGCCATTGGACGAGCCAGTGTGGTTGGCGATTAAACTGACTTCTCCTCAATAGGCGCTCGATAACTTGAAGGTTATCCGCGGTGTCGTTATCCACGAATTTGGACGCTTTCGGTATAGGTCGACTACGAAACCTCTCGGGCGTTGGCTCATATTTTGACAGCACATCCACGTTAAATGTTGGATTGATCTTCTTCATACTTTGTGGTAACTTGAGTCTTGCCACGTTTGGATTTATCATCTTAATTATCTCGAATAACCCAATCTTTCTTGCCGCAAACTTTGCCCGTTTTGTTTCCATGTCTTTGGCGGCGTGTTTCAACGATACTATACGCGTATCCAACATTACTAGATCTCCAACCTTAAATTCGACTTGATTAAGGCGGCGTTTTTGGTCATAGTAGTGCTTTTGCGTAGCTTGGGCTTTAAGCAGATTTTTACGAGATTGCTCGATGATCTTTGCTCGAGCTTCCACAAAATCTTTAGCTTGTACGTCAATCTCCTTTTGGGGATTTTTTTACTCCAGCGATTTTTCCCATGGTGTCCGTTCTTTCCTTCCCGTATCAATTTCGAAGGGAGAGTATCCTGTTGATGCGCTAACGAGTGTAGCATGGGCGTACTCGATACTTCCCAGGTGCTCTGTCTAATCGGTGCCATGGTATGATATCATGCATCTAAGAGCGTCTTCGACGACTAAATTTTGTCGTTCCGATTGTCCATCGGCTTGGGCTCGATGGGCGGTGGTCATACTTAACCGAACACCAATGGTTGTCACTAGAGATCTCCATAACGTTGAGGCTAACTTGCTATCTCTGTTGCTGATGATGACTTCAGGAAGACCATGGTGACGCACTACACTGTCAAAAAACACTTTCGCCGTTTTTTTAGCATCATCCTTGACGTGCACTGCTGCATTTTACGTTGAAGCTGAGGCTAAGATCAGAGACTTCCCAATATAGTCTATGCGGTTAGATAGTCTTGCTCTCCCTCCAGCAGACCCAGGTATGGTCGAGTTCCCGGTGTGGGAACACCTTATTGCTCTTCTTGCATACAAATTTTCTCTACCTCTAGCGTCCCTTATCAATTCTCCTGATTGCTGCTTTGCACAGGTGACCAAGGGTGTTGCCACCACTGCGCACAGTGAGTATGCGATTTGAGCCTGATATCCAATAACACTTTCAATCATGTCGTCGTTCAGAAATGTTTCTGATTGAGACGATGGTGTTGATGTGACCAGCACAAGCTAAGAAGACGTATTTTTACTAGTGTGGTAGGGATGCACGGAATACGAGACGTCGCTGTTCGTTGAGTGATATTGGCATGCGAGTTCTGCGTTGCATCACTTTATCGAAAACCGTAAAAATGGCATCGAATTCATTTAAAATAGGGAAGCCCAGTGATAAAGCCATTGGACACCACTTGCCAACAGGGCATAAGGAATTGGAATTGGCATGAGGAATCCGTCTTTTCTTGGTTGTCTGCTTCCAACGTGCAGCAGGGTTTCACACGTTTTGACTATTCCTTTATGTCTTTGTGCAACGATTTCCAATGAATACCATTGGGCAACACGCAGAATGTTCTCCGAGTGCCAGGATGAGCGGCTATGAGTGTGCTGAAGTGACTTAAAAATTACCGGACTAATGGGAAGTGAAAGCACCCACCTGATTGGTGGAAATGTTGGCCCTAGCTGGATGCCCGGACCGGACGACATGGGGCGTAGTCTAGTGGCCGCTGGATGTATTCTCTGGCGGCAGAAGGTTGCCAGGCACGGAATCAAGCCAGGTGGGCGTGATATGAAGGAACTGGTACCCGGGCTAGCTGGAGGTAGATCGGATGGCTGTCGACGGTGGATAACTGAGGAGCGGATGGTTTGAAGGTTGAAGACGGTTTAGCATTGCGGAAGACGGATGAAGCGTCAGGATCGGACGTGGAGCTGCCAAGGAAGTGCTAAAGCCAGCGGTCAAGTGAGCTTAGATGGTTGGCTATCCGGCTGGGTTTGGTGTGCCGGCTGGGTTTGGTGTACCGGCTGGGCTGGTACACAAAAGAGCATACGGTCGAAGTTAAGTGGACCACTATAGGAAAGACACATAACTATACAGCCGGGCTATTTGGGGTAGGTTACACAAAAGGGAGTATTGGACATAGGGATAATAATCTATACGTTTTCGCTTTTCTAGACGCAAGTCGCTTTCATTGGTTTACAGCAGAGGGCTAACAAGGTCCCTTCTTGCAGCTATTGGTTTGCCCGGGGAAGGTCAAAGTAACCCACCGGAAGTCGCCTGACCGGGAGTCGCTGCGTCGCGTATCCTCACCTCAAGTCGCCCGTGTTTTGAACACGGTTATATCTAGTATTGGAAAGTGTGGTAACGTTTTGGCCCTGTGGAAGATTGTGGAGTTACATTTGGATTCCCCTTACATACACGTTTGGATTTACCCCTTTATTGTCATCGTTTTAGCTAGCCGATCGATTATTCTCGGTCCAACCCCCGCAGTATACAATTTCAAGTATATTGCCAATCGAGCTCTCCAGTGAAGATTTTTGCCCAGGTGCTACCCGTAGTCCTAACCCTCGTCTACTTATTCGACGGACTTTTCACTTTTCGCCCTAGGGTCTATCAAGAGAGCGCAACCGCCAGTGCTGACGGGTACACAAGGTGAGCTTTTCGAACATGGATCATCCAAGTCGTCACGACCAAGGTAATGGAAGTGACCGATCCAGCCGACCGGATACCGGATCGGATCATGACTAGGATGGACGCAGTACCCCCTCCAACAGTCAGTCATCTGGGGCCCCCGTGGGTGTTCGCATCTCAGGAAGAATTTCTGAGAGCGACTACACCACA